>JAJHJA010000773.1:0-246802 GCA_021202915.1 Heliconius himera | reverse complement strand
TCAGCAGGTTCCCCCGGGAGTTGGGTCACGCTCGGCGGTCACGTGCGCAGAAAACTTCGCCAAATGTTCGAACACTGTCAACGTGAGCGGCTTACTTGAGTTTCGCGTGTTACCTTGTTTAGACTTTATAAAAGCTTTTTGTTTTATTTTTCTAAATTTAGGCCGGTTTTGTTTTGGTTTTTTAAATAAAACCTTAAGATTTCAATGTTTTGGAGCTGGTATTATACTAGGGTTGTAAGACACCGAGACTCTTCGTTCTTCATCTTAATTGGAATTTAACACCACACTTTGTAGTGCCAAAGTGGGGATATAAACATAATTTATTACCCATAGTGGTGATCGAATCCACTCCCATGATGTTTACAGCGAAATGCTTTTCCCACCGAACCACAATGAAATGCTATTGTATATCTTATTAACTTTATATAAAGTAAAAAATTATAATTCCTACTTAATACTTTAGAAAAATATAAAAAATAAATTAAATTAAATTAGCTTCACGCTGTATCCCGCACACAGCAGGGTAGGCATAGGGAACCTAGTGTTAAGACACTCCGTTCCCCACTTTCTGCCGAATGAAAAATATTTTAACGTGAATAAGTAATAAGCATTTCGAACGTAACGGGTCTAGAACCTTATCTTACCGATCATTGCTTATTGTAATCAGTAAAACAAAAAAATCTAAAAGCACAAAATAATTCTTCCCATAGTACGAAGTAGGTAGAAAAAGGATAATCCAATATTCAACCCAACATGCGATGGTAATCAGCCCGAGATGCGCTAACGCATTTATACAAGCGTAAAGTGACCACGTACCCGATCGCATCTTTTGATAAGACGTCGATTTAGTGATAAGATCACGGTATTGAGACCAGCGATCGCCGTCTTAAACGCTATTATATAATAAAAGTCTTAATTGAGATTGGTTATTCGATTATTTTGTAGCCTTTTGTTGATCTTTCGTATAGGAAAATGAATTGTCTTAAAATAATTGTTGTGAAATATATATATATATATTTTATTGGTTATTGTTTCTTAAGTACTAATAAACTAAACATAAAAGAACACGCATTACATCACATTTCATACATAGAAAGGGGCCGGTTGAATTTATTACAACAAATACTGTATTGTCTACTTACTTACATATATATATACAAACAACAATCGAATGTTATAGAGATATCCCTATAAGAATTGAAAGGATTGGTCTCTTAGATAAAACGATTTAATCTTTATAAATAGTATTGACTATTCCTTTTAGCATGATAAAGCTTTAAAAGTGCTTTTTAGCTTCATGCTGTATCCCGCACATAGCAGGGTAGGTAGAGGGAACCTGCGCCACGACTGGCTTCTTTAAAAGTTATGTTAAATATTTAATTAGATTTTAAATATAATAACTTTAACATGATCACATAACGCATTGTAAATAATTTTTAAAAATTTCCTTTCGCGTACTGTCCACGTTATGCATTCTTGTCATTAAAATTAGAATAACTTGAAATAGAAATTTATCGTTTCATTTTATTACACTCGCTTTACATTCATTTACTGCATGACTGTTGGAAATAATGTCGATTTTTTTGTGATAAAGCAACTTCTAAGTTACGAAGACCTACGAAGGAATCTAGTGTTGAGACACTACGTTCACTTTTCCTTACAATTTTCAAACTACGATGTGTAGTGAGAAGCTGTTTAATTGAAGCCGCGCTTTGCCTTTCAGAGTGGGAAAATGAAGATAATTTAAATATAATTCTATGTTTCCCAAGTAGAGTTCAAACCTACACCTATCCTACTCATACACTATCAGAAGTACCACAACAGCTTCAAGTATATAGTATATTTGTGACTTCTTTATAAAAAGCAAGAAATAGGTATAAACCTATTTCTTCATATTGTTTAAAATTTTATTCGTACATTGAAGGAAAGTTACCTTATTGTTTACTACATAATTGAGTCACCGCTTAAACTAATAGTTTCACTTGTCCTATCTACCAATCCTTCATTCTACAAATTTTGTATATAGAAAATCTTACAACGCTATTTGGACTTACTTATTCGTCCAAGCTGCTTGAAAATCTCGCCAAGTTTCGGATCCATCAAAACACAAACTACTCGTAAAACACTCTCACTTCTGAGTGATCGACGCAACGCAGAGGAACTACGCGGCGTAGAACGCTAAACTTGGTACGTAGATTTCTTAAGGCCAGTAGTGGCGCAGGTGTCGAGGCAAAGCGCGGCGTTGACTTCCGCCAGCCAACCCACAATGCCTCTAGAATTCGGCGGAAAATAGAGAAGAAAGTGTTTTAACATTAGGTTCCCTCTGACTCTGTGCGGGTACAGCGTGAAGATAAAAAAAAAAGAAAGATTCCTTGTAAAGTATAAGAAGGATTTTATGTATTTATTTTAGTCAGTACAAACGAAGTTGCGACACAACATCTATTTTAATAATATAAACCAAATGTATCATGATAGCAGCAGTTACAAGAAGATAATCTTAAACGACGAAGCAAAGATACTAACTACCATATTTTGTAATTTCTTTTTTGTTCTTTTTTAATTTTTAATGATTTTTTATTAAATATGAGCTGGGTACCGCTGACAGTCAGTTCTGGAACCCCATCCCATTTTGGGCATTTGCCAAGTTGATCAGAATATTCTGATTCCTGTCAATACGACTCGTGAATACTATGGATTTCTTTTAAATATTTATAACGTGAAACTATCAACAATTATCTCGTTTTATAGCATACATAAATGTAAAAAACATATTATGTTCGTGGAATAATTGTTAAACAGATACTTGTATTAGTTGGCTTTAACATTCGATGACTGATCATTTTTATTAGCCAAAGAAGGTTCTAACGCAAATAAAAGTTGCATTTCAAAAACGAAAGTAACTTGTCTTATTTAAATTGTTAGTAATGAAATGCTTAAAATCGGCAAGGAAGAGATAACTAAGGCCGTTGTGGCGCAATGGGACAAGTGGAAAGTTAGGATTGTAAGCGTGATGATGGCTTCTTTTTTTAATGGAATAAATCAAAACAAACGAGCGTACCTGATGGTAAGTGATCAGCACCGCTCATGACCCCGAGTAACACCAGGGGAGCTACAGGTGCATTACTGGCCTTCAAAGTGGAGATTGACCGGGTTTTTTTAAGGTATCCTGGTCGGTTTCCAGGTATCGACCTGGAAACCCTGCCGCAGGTAGGGCATTCCACAATTGTGTGGCGCATGGAAGAAAATACCTACGAAACGAGCACAGTAGTGCCACGTATCCAGATGGTGTGGCTGGTACTAGAGTTTGTGACGTACTGTGCTGTTAGAAAATTCGGCGGCAGGTAACAGGCCAAACAGTTCTCCAGAACTCTCCCACATCGAGGAGACATCTCTACGCAAAGCCAATGAGTCAAGCCCTGCACAGATCAAAGGATTCAAACGGCTCTACGTTGTATGCGTAGATTGCACCCGGCTTTGATTTCTGCCACTCAACACGCAATGTCTCAAAATTGTCCGTTAAGTGGAGGTTGTTAACACTAGGTTTCCTCGCAAACCTTGCTGCGATGCCGCACTCACTGATGTGCTTTATCTTGTAACCAGTGCGAGAATATAGAAACAATCTATTTACCTGAGTGGAAATGGAATCCACAACTATTACATTTGCAGTCAGACAGTGCCGTTGTGCCTCAACGGCCTAATAGATTGTGGTATAACACCTTGTCTAAAAAGTATGAAAGATGTGTTAACACATACATATATGATCGTACATATGTACTTACTGTAAACACTTTACAATAATGAAATATCTTAAATAACAAATTTCGGTTGCAAATATTTGTGAAAATAAAATGTTACTCAATAACGACCCATCCTCCCAGCAAAGACATTAAGTAGGTTTCTGTCTGCATTATCTCATCCAATCCAATGTTTTAATTTCAACCAATTGAAGATTCAAGTGGCGATTGTACCGACTATCGACGGATACGTAAGAAACCACTTCCGATTAGAATATAATTGGCTTTTGGGCAACCCAGTCACGATTCTAATCTAGCCTATCGAATAATTTCCACCACGTTTGGGACTTGTTTGCCTTGAATGTATTAGTTTATACTGTAATGATAAAAACTGAGTAGAGCACTAACATTACAACTTTTGTCCTTATAACATTTTTCTTTTTTTTTTAATCTTTTTTAATTAGCGGATCAGTCAGATAGAACTTAATGATTGATACATTACTTTATAAGTGTCCCTGCCATTTGGAAGTATTAATTGATGGATTCAACCTCTCTAAACGAAACATAAAGAAGAAAGTATACTATCACGCATTTTACGTCCATTGTTTGCATGTTACTATAATTTCGCATCTTTAACTGGTTAGCGGTATATAAACATTGTTTTATTGTATTTCGTGAAGAAAACCCGTTGCACCAGCAGTCGCAGTCACGCAATATTTCATGTCCAGCGCTACACTCCAGTATGGTATCATTATCATATGATTGATTCAATAAGCATTTCTACACGGTCACGCGTCAAGCGTATCTAATGCAACAACGTGGCAGGACGGCGGACGGCGGACGGCGGACGGCGGTCGGAATGCATCAGCTTGTGACATAATAGTTCGTGACTGAAGGTGACTTTCCACATGACGTCTCGCTAGCTGATTGTAATGCTGTAGGTACTAGAAATATAGCCGCTAGGTATCTATTACCTATTCTGCTTAATGGAACTAGCAAATATTTGTTGTTTGAATATGTAAATTTGTTGAAATATTTTAGTTTTGTTAGTGGAAGCTACGTATAGATGACTACCGTTTCTAATTTACAGTATCTTATTCGACTTATCGAGTATAATCTCCTTGTCTTTCGTACCTGCTGTGTCTTAGGGTTTGGATAAGAGCACCTAGTAATAAAACACTGTGTTCTGAATGCAATATTATAGATTTATTTGTTGAGTTTATATTTTACTTACCATCTGTTCGTATCACATGTTTATTGGTCACATGTAACATTAGATGTAGGTGCACTCCGGTGTCACGTTGCCGTGATGCAATCGATAAGGAGGGAATGCAATTAAACGTGCGCCGCGACGAACCGCTTATCTGTAACCTTGGCATTGACATTGCCTTGGACTTGGAGAAATTACGATACGCCGGATGGAGCGTGACGGTGGCGTTGTTCGGAGAATTGCTCCGATTTGCTTGCGGTTTTATCGGATTTCATTCTGTAATTCAACCGGATTTTTTTTATTTGTTTTTATTTTAATATATGTTTTGTTATTGTTTGTTAATATTGTTGTTGTTATCCTTGTTATGAGGATGTCGCGGCGTAGCAGCACAGCGTTGGATTGTAAATGCGGCGGTTATGGATACGATTCTCACTTGGAATCAAATATTTTCGTTTCCTCGCTCTGGTAAGAAAAGTTGAATTCCGCCATTCAATGTCTTGGAAATTAGGGAAAACGTGAGGGACGGAGTACCGCACAAAGCGGGGTAGTTAAGAGGGCACTAGGATTGTTCTGTTTTATTCAGGGCTAATGGAAGAAGTCTACTGATACATAAATAAATTCGTTGGCCACTTTGTGTTCCAGAGTTTGTGATCGAGGCTAGCCGTGGTGAAGGGACACAAGCGTGCGACTGTAAACACGACAAGGTTATGAGTTCGATTCCCACTTGAGGAAATGAAATATTTAATATTTTCATTTTTTCGTTCTGGTATCGAGGCAATGCGTGTCGATGATTTCCGCCATTCATCACGCAGTGCCAGAATTCGGCGGAGAATGAAAGTGTCTCAATGGTGCGGAGTCTTAAAGCCAGTCTCCCTCTGTCTACCCAGCCCTGTGTATAAACTTACTACACTCACTTTTAATTGGATCATGATTGCGGCTCAAACATTTAAAAAAAAACTTATAGATAATCCATACATTTTTTTTCTAGAGTTAATAGAGCATATACTGTAATTAATTTTAACGCAACTTAACCTTCCAAGAATTAGAGTCATCAATCATTTTAAGCAATTAAATTACAAGACAGGTATCTTAGCATGTCCTGATCTAACGAAACCGCAACCTGTAGGTGTTTCTCGATGACTAATGATTTTAAATTAGCATTACAGAGTAAATATATAGAATCAGTAAGTCAACAGCGTACTTTGTGTGTGGCGACACGGTGATTGCGTCATGCTTAGAAATATGTGTGTGTGTTTAAACTTAACTAAAATATGAGAAGGATCTTGAAATATTTATTTATCTATATTTTAACATTTTGTAATGGACTCTCGCAACATTAACTTTGTTAACTTTGTAAAGTACGATCTCAATTAGAATTTAGATACGTGTTTGGATGAAGGACAATTTCTTGTCGTATTAATATTTTTTTCCTCATTCTTTTATAAATGTTTTTGATTGTTACAAACTTAATTGAAATACGAGAATGATCTTAAATTATTGTATAATATCTATTCCGGTACAGTTTCGATAAAAAAATACTTAGTTTATGGAAGTGGATTAACATCATTAATGCAATTAATTAAGTATTCAATTTCCAAAATTTTAAACTAGCAATATTCAAAAATTTATATTCACTACTTATAGCTAGTAATCCAATTCAAAATTGCTAAAAAATAAATTTTGGCCACAAACTACAACGATAAGTGTTCCCCAAAGTCGAACACTACCCACTGCGCCACTACAGCATCTTTTCATACAACATATTTCTGCAATTACAGTAATATTTTCATAATAATAGGTATATATAAACTGCAATGTTATACTAATATACGTTTAGTTAATGCTCATTTAATAATGATCACCCATGCATACCACAACACGTGATTTTCTAACAATATGGCCACTGTGATTTGTACTTACAATAATGTGGTATTTGCCACGAGTTAATATGATTGAGGTATATTTTAACATGCTTCTTAATTTTTACGCTTTTTATTTGTACCTAAATCTCAATTTTCGTGAGTTACGATTACGATTCACCGTTTTGCATGATAATTTAGTTGTATTTGTTTCAACACGGTAGATGTGGGTTCGAATCTGGGTTATGGTAAAGGAAAATGTGAGTTTGGCTTTGAATGTTAATATAAGTATCCTTAAATGAGGTAAGAAGGTTAATAGAAGTTAATCTATAAATAACAAATAAAAAAGAACAAATAGAAAAAAATAGGGGCGAAGCAATAACAGGGACGCACCCTATGCATCTACGCAACTGCATATAAGTATGTTCGTTTCCAATGTTTTAATAATTATTAGTTGGTATTTTCTTATATTTAAAGGCTCCATCGATTTTTTCAATTGTATCTGCAAAAGTACAAGGCACAAGCGTATGACTGTAGACGCGACGGTTGTGGGTTTGATTCCCACTCGGGAAATGAAATATTTAATATTTTCATTTCTTCGCTTTGGTGACAAGGGAAAGCGCTGCTTTGAGTTCTGCCACTCACTCAATGCCTCGAGCGGTGGAAAGTGGTGAATGGATTATCTTAAACCTCTGCCTACCCTATATACGGGATACAGCGTGAAGCTGAAAAAAAATTCGCTAGAACGATACGAACGCATTACCATCCTGTCTACTCAGACAGCAGTTGCACCACGACGGCGTTACTTAGATTTCATATATTTGCAAAAGTTCTTAATATATTTAGAACTGTGCTGTAAAAACAAATATTAAAAGAATGAAAAAAAACGTCCTAATAGGATGAATATTATTTTTATATGCGAAATAGTTGTTACCGAGTAGTGAATAGTGCCAGTGCTGCAATCTGTATGTTGAGCTAAATTGAATATTCTTGTCTTTTTATTTCTATGAATCTTATATGCGACCGACGTTGACTTCTGACACTTAATACGAAATATCTCTAAATTTGTAAAATTTTAAATTGAAAATGGGAAACGAAGTGTCTTAACATTACCTTTTTTCTACGTACCCGGTTATATGAGGGATACTGAGTGAAGCTAAAAAATAGAACAGCAAAATGTATCTTATAATTCCGCGCTGTACCACTGCACCACGAGGGGCTCTTTAACATCATAAAAATATACATATAATACTTCGTTAGTATGTAAAATAGGTTGATCTTGCTCACTATCTTCTATACGGAGTTCCTTTATTAATTCGCAAAATGTTTTCATTGTTTGCATGTTCATTTGAATTCTTGACGCGCAACCAGTCGCCTATTTAGGTATACTTTTATCGCCATTGCAATACTGTTTATTTTTTACTGAGAGTCCATGTTTACCGAAATTTTAGGACAATTTCAACAAAATAATAGTTTTTTTTGTAGATACGTTTGTTTTTTAGAGTAGGTAGAGGAAATCTCCTCTGTTTCTGATTTTCTATCCAGTTTTTGAGATTTAGTGTGTCGCCAAACAGGCGGAACTCCACGCGGAGCTTTGTCTTACCAGTGTAAAAAATATTAAAAATACATCATTTCCCCGGATGGATATCGAGCCCACAACTGTTGCGTTGACAGTCAGACGCTGCGCCACAACGGCCTCGATATTTATTTATTTTATGTATTTAGTTTGAATGACTTTTTTGTAGAAGAGGTCGGTGAAGTAAACCTATATATTTTTAAATTTTATTTATTTAATAAATGTATGTAATCTTTATCATATTTCAAATTATGTTCATGCGAATGATCACATTAAAACATATTTACCCAATTTTACGGTACAAGTGCGGCGTTAAGTTTCACAATAGTTTACCTTTCTTAATGTACTGTCAAGAACCGAGGGACATATGGTGAGATATTTTAATATTTTTGTAACATTTTTAAAATGTTGTTCCACATTTAGAATAGAAAACTACGTATTAAGAAAACCTATAAAACGTTACGTTCGTCCCGCTAATATATTAAAAAAAACTACGAAAGTGTCCCAATTATTTTTAATAAGTGATAGATAACTTAGTGGCTCAATACAATGCTGTATTCTTTGTCTTTGTCAAGGTCGAACAAACGTGACTCACGGTTACACCATACCTACTTTTGTATCGCCGGTTACTATTTAACATACGCTCGTTCGTTTCATTTAAAACTTATTGCTTTTTTGCATGTTTTTACATGTGGTTTATACTGCGTGGTCTAATATCTAATATGTAAAAATAACTAAAAAAAAATGAATAACTAAGACTTCATAGTGGCCGATAACTCTTACCAGGTACATCAAAACGATTGAAGTGATGTAATGAAGACGACATCCTTCCTAAAAAAGAACTAACACAAAAGTAATATTTCAATTCCAACTAAGTAATTCTTGAGATTAGCGCGTTCAACCAAACAAACTCTTCTGCTCTATTATATTAGTATAGACTATAGATACCGACGAGCAATATACATTTGAGTCACGGCGGCCTATTATAATACAATTATTATCATAACTTTATGTTTAGATCTTTAGATAATGTTTTAATTTGAATTTGTATTGATTGTTAAATATCGTTTTACCTACATTCATATAGTGTACAATACTTCTGATGAATAAATATAATTAAAAAGAAATACTCATAAAATAGTTTATTTCTAAATATACGAAAAACTAGTAGCGGATCTCAACGTCGCGTTTTTCCTAATTATATTCATAGAAAGGAAAATATATTAAATTATTCCGAGGGGGAATCGAACGCACAACCACCGCACTGTGTCAAACATATGCCAGCTGCGTCAAGATACTTGTTTACTTATGGCAAAAAACCTTTATATAATTCCTCACGAGCGTCAATGAGATGAAGCATATGGTTAGCTACAAGTTATGAGTACATAATTCTTATATTATATCATTTATATGCAATATATAGTCAAGACAAGAGGAAAACGCAAGCGCCAAGGTCGTTTATGGGTTTTATATCACAAGACAAGTATATCGGCACTAGTGTCAGTGTTGCCGTACATTGTAGAATTGTTTGTTGTTAGTAAAACTTTTTCAAGCTTTAGCCCGCTTATAGCAGGATAGGCAAAGATACTTAGTATCGAGACTGTCCCATCTCCCTTTAAAATTATAGCTTAATAGTTTAACGTTATTTGCCCCAATTTTAAACAACCTTTAAGACGTCTGGGAGTAAAGGCCCACGTAAGGGGTCTGGTAATAATAAATATACATTTCTTACATTTTTCTTAAAAGCATATTTAAAAACGAGCGTTTCTACATTAACGTAGCTGGACGTGTACCTTAATTTGGCGCTACCTCTGAAAGGCCCCCAATTTCAAGTTAGAGAGTTTGCATACAGTCTTAACTAAATTTAGACTATTAATCCTCAAAATTTCAACTTTGCTAAAATGACGTAGGTCTGGGGGCCTTGGGATCCAGTCTATTATATGGTAATATTCACGAAGAGTGAATACTGATATTAATTGATATTTTTATCGAAGCTAGTATGTACATTAACTCATCCAACTTCATCGAAGATTGGAATCCGCACTCAAAAGAAATAGTAATTTATTTCTTGTCTAGTTTTTTTACTAACACTAGTTTCCATATTCATAGTTTGTAATAAAATTAAATTAAATATTCATATAACAATTGCCCTCCATCTTCCATTTCGTCCTTCTCCGTTTACCAATTTGCAAAATTAAATTATTCCAATAATTTAAAAATATACAATGTACGGTATTACCTTATTTAGTAGAATATTTTATGTTGCGCCATTCGCGCTAGGAATGACAATCAGCTGTATACATTTTAAAGAATGTTTTAAACGCTGTAAAAAATGTCATTTCGTTGCACATTATATACAGTATGAAGGTTTATTTATTTTTTTATAACCCAATACTTGTCAATCTTGTTTTATTCAGCCTGTGCAGGAATTTTGTGAAAAAATATTATGTATTACATGAGATAAAATGGCTTCTGCTTTGTGTTAATCTCAATGACCAGAAAGCTTGTGTATTATAGAGCCTCCTCCTATATGTTATAGAGTCTCCAAGTGGAGAACCCTGGAAACGGCTAGGGCCTAGGCTGACTAAGTCCATTCTCATAGTTAATAATTATATTCAAAATGTTGTACTATCCACTTTAAACAATTGGCTAATTAATATAATAGATTTAATTTTATAATGATTGTATATTTCAAAATTTATAGAGTTAAGGGATACTTTTTAGAAACGTACAAAAATTTGGACACAGCTAGTCTCGAACCCACACTTCTTGGAAACCAATATACCAATCTAGCCAATGAAGCCATATGTTCTATCGAAATGCTAATAGGTACGCTTCTTGTTAATTATTTTTTGTTCGAGGTAACTCTGTAGGAGGAGATTTTTACAAATGTCTTCTACCCAGGGGTTATTACTAAAAATGCTCATAAGAGAGAATGCTATTTATGAAATATTAAAAAAAAAGTGTTATGTAATATACAGGAAGTCAATATTAATATAATAAATTGTAATCACCGACATTAATTATATTTTCTTTTCATTTTCTTAAATTTTAACCTATTTTTTCTTAATGTTTGTTCATAATCGATTTAAGACCATAAAGTAATACCAAAAATCAGCTCAACGCTTTATCCCTCATAGCAGTTTAGTCAGAGCAAAACAAGTGTTACGAGACGTAGCGTGTTAAATCTCAACGCTGCGCTTTGTCAAATATTAATTGCCACGATTTGGAGACGAACCCACAACCTTTTTGCTTACAATTATAAGCTGTCCCACTGGGACACAACGGCCTCAGTCCGGTATACCATCACCAGGTTACACAACGCACGCTGTTACGGAACGCAGCACACCTTATGCAAGCAAACGTAAAACTTATTAGCTAAGACACCGCTTGTTTGACTATCTCATTGACGTATCTGGATGCGGTGTTGGTGATGTAAACCGCTTTGTATTCTAGACACGTTTGTTGGTTCTCGTTTTTGTTGTACTTCCTGGCGGTTTTTTTATAGCTGCACGGTCTATCCCGTTCAGCAGACTAGCCAGAAAAAATGTGGTGTTGAGACACTCGGTTTTCTGCCTTCCCAAATTAACTCGAAATTGTGTTTAATTATAGCGGGAAAATAAAGATACTTCAATCGCTCTAGTCGAGATTGAATTTAAATATTATAGTTGAGACCTTTTCTTAAGATTAAATAGTCAATTTACTCTGAAAATGAAATGTGTATAAATATAAAAGTTCATTTGATCGCAACGCAGAGCTATGTCTATTGTTTTCCCATTTCTACCCAGCTATACATATTTAGTAACAACAACAACAGTCTCCAAAGTGGGAAAGTAGTGAACGTTCTCTAAAACTTAACACTATTATCTCTGCTTACTCCACAAAGAAGGGAAAGCAAGGAGGTTTTATTTGGATTTACGCCTTATTTCTAAAGGAACAGCTAGAAAGAAAACGGAGCGCCAAACGCTACAGTGTCTGAATAAATCTTTCACCTCATCCGATTTTATCAATATGTCCTCGATAGGAAAGGTTTCGCTTCAAATAAACTTTTCTTTAAACATAAAAGTATAGGTTAAGCTAAAAAACTTATTCTCTAAACTATTCACATATCATACACAGATATAAAATAAGAACATGATCCTTTCTCTTTAAATTAACTTCAAGAACAGTGGATTATCCTTGTAACCAATATACAGAGACACGCAGAAACCTAACTCCGGTTGTACATTAACACCTGGCGTTCATGTTACGCGGGTCTCACTTAAATTGCTGCATGAATATGGTGACCATCAGTTTATTTAGTTTTAATTTCTTTTCTAGGAATTTATTACTCAGAAATAAAAACGAAGATCCTACAGGAAAATTTTGTTTTTCGTCTACTTGTCTGTCTGTCTTTTTGTCAAGTGTAATTTATATCATATCCAGGTTTATAATCCATTTGAGTACAGATTAAAATTCAATATCTATGTTAACACAATAAAAAGATACAAATTTATGTTTCGACTTTTTTCAATTTATACTACTTTTTGGCACAACAAAATCAAAACTTATTATACGTACAAAAGGTATATTGTATCAACGACTTATGTCATATAATAAGCACCATAACGAAACTTTTTCAGGATAAAATGTAATATAAATTTGTTATCATTATTTATAAAACTTGTTATATGTGTAGAATTCACTAAATATTCACAGTTCCTTCCATTTCCACAATATGCATCCAAATACGTAACTACAGATTTTGAGGTGAAATATACATATATTAGCTATCAACTTAGATACAATTGTTGTCCCATTTTGATCATTATAAGAAAATATACACATTTTAATTAATTCATTGATATCTTAAAGTAACGTTAGCCAAAGTAAAATTAATAAAGTAACTAAAGCGCGGCGTTGAGTTCTGCCTGTTGTTGTGCTGTTCTGAGTTTATTTACTGTACAGTCGACGAGTCAAGGGCGCCCTACAGTTAGCTGTGGATGGCTGCGCTGATTTGATTTTAGTCTTTTTCTTCTTCAGTGAAATTCGGAAAAGTTCAGAAATAGTAATTTTATTCAGGGCCACGACTTGTGAACTACTGTAACAAGTTAGAAACGTGTGTTTAATTCCTACTAATTTCTAATAAAATAAATTTGATAGTAATATAAATATTATTCTATGTATGTTCTATGAAAATGGTGAACCTACACCACACGACAGGTCTCGGTTCGACGGCCAGCCTTAGCCCAGTTGAGTGACGTGAAGGGGCGCAGTACCAAACCACTTTATTGAAATAAGGTCGCTCTTAGCTTACGCTTACGCCTCGCCATCAGTGTACGCCAGCGGCCGTGTGAGCGTTGGATACCGACGTTTTTTGTGTTCGTTAATAATTGTGTCACGGGTTCACGCTCGTGTGTCACGTCGGTGTTATGATGTATGCCTATCGTGATGTTGGTTTTTGTTATTATTACCTTTATTTTATTTTTACGAGGCCAGTCGTGACGCAGCGGCACGAGGTGTGAGTGCAAATCGGACTGGTTGTGGGTTCGATCCCCACTCGAGGAGATGAAATATTTACTTAAATTTATATTTTCATTTCTTCGCTCTGGTGTCGAGATTAAGCGCGGCGTTGAGTTCTGCCACTCAACACGCAATGCCTCCAGAATTCGGCAGAAAGTGGGGAACGGAGTGTCTTAACACTAGGTTCCCTCTGCCTACCCTGCTGTGTGCGGGATACAGCGTGAAGCTAATTTATTTTATTTTATTTTTATTTTAAATTTTTAGCTTAACTCTGTATTCATCTATTTAATTTATTATGTAATTATTTGTATATATTGGTATGGTATATATATATGTATATGGTTTTTTTTTGAAGTTTATTTAGAATATCGATATTATATTATCATAATTATATTTTTTTTATTATATATTATATTACTTGTATAATTATGTATTTATAGGATATTTATGTATGTATATGTAGGTATATTTTACTTCTGCACACCTACAGACTTATTCTCACACACGACAAGGTTGGCTGGTAGAGAATGCTATTTAGCGTTAAGCCCGCCTTTTGTACATTTTTCTTTTTTGTAATTTGTGCAATAAAGTATATATAAATAAATAAATAAATATCTTGTATGTGTTAAGACACAGTTGCTCAATATCCACCCAATATATGAGACGTGACGTGTTGAGTGGTGGAACTCGACGCTGCGTCGCGTTTTGTTTTACCAGCGTAGAGTCAGGAAAGGAGTGAAAATAACTCACCATCTAGTAGGAATCGAATGCACAACGGTCGTGTTGACAGTGTATCGCTATTTCTAACCATCTTTCAAAATATGGGTGTGCCGCCCAAACAGGTGGTTCATAAAGATATAGATTGAAAAATATATTTAAACATTTGCTTATGTATTGAAGATGTAATTGCCAAGTTAAATTCAAGCTACCATACATGTTTCTAGAAAATACTTCATAAAAAATCATCATATATTATTTTGATAAATAATTTGTAAATATTATTTGTAATATCTAAATCTTTTAGTAATTTAAACAAATAAGTGCTTCTTTGTATTATCTATATTGGGCAATAACCGATTAGGTTCCGAGTAGATTAGGACCCAACACTTCTAACCGAGCCCGACTAAAGGTAATCCAGATATGTAGAATCTCTTCAGAATTAAATATCTAGAGATAAATCAGAATTAAATGTTTAATTCAAACCCTAGCAAATGAAAATAAATAAAATACATTTATAGGCAATACTTTTGAAAAAAAAAGTATGGATCTGAAATGTCTGTAGAGTTTAGTTAAAATATATATATGTATATAAAAAAAATGTTAAGTCGCATTCGCAAGTTAATTCAGCGAGTGTAACGCCCTTGTAGAAGTATTTAAAGCTCCAAGTGAAGGTAGAACGACCGGCCTTAACCAAAATGCGCGCTGACGTCGTCGACGGTTAGAAAGTTGCTGCTTGCGTCACGTCACAGGTTCAAAGACCCCTCACACGTTGCAGGGCTGGTGGAAATCATCTTAATTATTATAATCTCTTTGATGAATCTCAGTGATACCATTGCAGGTACTAGTAACTGTTTGTTAGTACAGCTTATGGTAGAAGGTGTACAATGAAAACTATTTAAATATTTAAATTATATTATTACTTTACGTAGAAAAAAACTACATTTATATATTTAGAATCTTTATTTTTATGTAAAATCTAATAAAGCTTGGAAATAATTTAGTTAGCCCCAAAGCTATCTTGCAAATTCACATTTGTTCACTTATTTGCCTTTTTTTTGCCGATTTATAATTGAGAACATATACATAAAAATTTTTTTAATCAATCTGCTACGAGTTATTTATTAGAATAACTAAAAGTATTCTTAGGTCGTTCAGCAGACATGTTTACTGTTCCATGTTTTTATACTCAAAATGAATACCAAATGACAATAATCTAAAAAATGGCAGCCCTGGCCACCTCACGTAGCACCGCGGCCTCGCTGGGCGTCCGCGACTCCAGCACGTAACAGTCTGTGACAAAGAGTTATTCGTTCTGCATGAAATAACGAAACTATGGTAAAATATGCTAACTACTTCATATTATGAGTCTGAACCTATTACCTCTTACATTGTAAGTTCGGAATGGGCTAAGCATGTCTAAAGTAACCTTTAAAATGTTGATCTCTACAAATATTCGTGACTTCACTTGAAAATAATTAAATTTTAATGACTTGCGATCATCTTAAATAATTCTGTCTACCAATTTATGTGAAATTTAGAGTGATTTTTTTTTGTCCAAGAAAGCTATGCATATCAATCGAAAAAAGACAGATTTTTGGAATTATAGTTTAGAAAGATTAATTGTATTTATAGACAAATATGGTGGCTTTATATTTTGTCCATGATACTTTGTAGGTCGTTTAAAGAAATATAAGAAATAACTACTAAAACATGATTTCCCATATATTTTAACATTATACGATCAAAATTAAAGTTTATTCGTCTCAGTGACAACCCTACAGTCACGTACTGTAGCGGCCTCGAGCGTCCGCACGTAACCAGCTGTAGTGACTAGTGACCCCCGCGACTCTCTGACACATATTAACACATGGCACATTGTCTAAGGCTGTCGACTGTCGACTATCGAGTCATTTCATTGTTCTGGTGCTTATTTGACACTGTCGCTGGAGAAATTATATTATTGGGAAAAATATTAACTATATTAAATTTTCTTATGCAATGCCTTCTCTTTTATGTTCGTTCAATGAATATTATTTGTGATAAATGTTTGCTTACTTTTTAAGTTCGGTTATTGGTTACTCTATATTTTACTTATCGTCCAAACAGAGATGTAAAGTGTTCAATAACAGAACTTAATATTGAACTTAAATTAATCGGGACAATAAAAGAAAATATTTTTAACGTAATTCTTTGTGGGATTCGAATTCATAATCATCGTGTACAGTCTGGTACATTCCAACTGTCCTATGGCGAAGTCAAAGTTAAAAAAATAAAAAGAAACGCTTGAGACGTTTCACCTACCGCATATTACAACATTGACTAATATAAATAGAATTTATAAGAGAGCGAAAAACAATATTTGCAGTTGTAGATTGCAATCAACTAAGTGTTTTCTAGCTTATTTCGAACGGCAGGGAGATCTTACTTTAAATATCTCTCAACCCTAGCGTATTTCTAAATATTGCGTTTCTCCCTTATTAGATATTGCTGTTTGAGTGGCGTAACCTAACGCCGTATTTTGTACAACCAGACTGGAAAGCAAATATAATTATAATTTTTATTTGCTCAACAATGTCTCGAATCCCAGTGGACAGCGGAGAACAGAGGCTTAATACTATGTTCTCTTTGCCTACCATGCGATGCCGGGAAAAGAGTGAAGCGGCTTCATAAATAGTACCTTAATAAGATCGAACCCACTACTTTCCAAAACAATCAAACGTGTCCAACTGCTGCACGATGCCATCAACATATTTCAATTTCGTTTTTATTCCGAGTCACGTCTGCCGTAGCTCAGCGCGCTCGTGCATGTGGGTCGTCGAACGGTACACGGACTTTCTTTTTTTATTTCCTACGCGTCTCGGTCACGCCGCGAGCGCATCGGAACACAACAACGCATCTCCGGGAATGCCTTTGTTATCGGGCGAACGATGTATTGAATCTTTGAAATCTTGTATATTGTTTTTATCATATTAAGAGTAGAACGCTTTTTTGGAAAACGTATATCATTTATGTTCATATACAGGCTCTGGAAAACGAAGCCCGTCGTTGAGTTCCGCCACTCAATATCAACGTCTTGAAACTTGTACGACAAATGGGGAACGAAGTCATGTAACGTAAGGTCCTCTGCGTACAGAGCTCTGCGAGAAAAAAACTAAAATTTGTATGAGTGGATGTCTAAATGTAATTTAGGTAAAAAATATAGATACATCATTATGTAGTTTATATTATGTAAATATGAACATTTATTGCATTTCGAGGCCAGTCATGGCGCAGCGGCACAAAATGTGACTGTAAAACCGACTGATTGTGCATTCGATCCACATTCGAGGAGATGAAATATTTACTTCAATTTATATTTCCATTTCTTCGATCTGGTGACAAAGCGCGGCGTTGATCCACTAAACACGCAATGCTTCCAGAATTGAGCAGAAAGTGGGGAACGGAGTGTCTTAACACTATGTTCCCTCTGTCTACCCTGCTGTGTGTGGGATACAACGTGAAGCTGATTTATGAACATTTAAAAGGGCTTGACGTTACATAATTATTGTTTCAAAAATAGAAATATTGTAATGTAAAAAGTGTTTTAACAGGATCTAAATTAAATTGCACGTTTTATCTGGCTTTGTGCCAGTTCGTACTCTGTTGCTGACACGCTGCATACTGTCAGTGTAGTCACCTAGACGCAGATAGCATCAGATTATAAAATAGATATGATTCATTTATACATCACTAAATAAACTTGAAAATGGTGTAACCCTTTTTTTGCAGCTTCGTGTTTATTTCCCGCGTAGCAAGGTATACACACTCTACGAGCCCATTCGGCCGAATATTCGAAATATTGCGTTTTGAGTGGAGATACTTAACGCCGAGCTTTTCCTACCAAAGCAGGAAATTTCCAATTTAAAATAAAATTCCTATATCAAACCCCCCACTATCGTATTTACAGTCTGTTCCACTGCGGCACGACGGCCTCCAGTTTTTTTATGTGAAAAAAAAAAACTTATTATGTTGCAATGTTTTTTGTAGCTTCCAGATGTATTCCGCACAGAGCAGGGTAGGCAAAGGGAACCTAGCGTTAAGACACTCCGTTCTCATTAAGACACTTCTGTTCCCTACTTTCCGCCGAATTCTTTAAAGCATTGCGTATTGATTGGCTGCCTCGTTACCAGAACGAGGAAATTCAAATATGTATTAAATATTACATCCTTGATTGTAAATCGAACCCACAATCTGTCGCAGTGCACGCTCGCGCCCCTACGCCACGACTGACCTGTTATTCACGAAATTATTAATATTACAAACATCAACATCTCTGTCTGTAAGTGTTAGAAATCTAAGAGTGCACCAATGTCTTGACAACAGTTAAATCAAAAGGCACGTTTCGCTATTGGCCCACCGCCAGGAGGAATGCTGGCGAGTGTCGTGGACGCTGCATACAGAATGGTAGTCGCCTGGTACTCCGCACGTGGAATGAAAATGCTTTTTTAAAGTAAACTTGTGTTTAAAAAACCTTTAAAAATCGACAATTAAACTTAAATTATTCTTTCTTACATTACGAACACTTTTGAATAGTTAAGTTATATAAATGTAAGTAGTGTAGGTCCTACAGGAAACTACCACCGGAAGGCAGTTTAGAGGGCTTTTTTTCAGTAATCTGCACCTATAGCTAAAACATGCTTCTTGTCTATAAATTATTCTATTGATGTCTTAGCACCAGGTTCCCTATACCTACCTTGTTATACCAATATGGAATATAGCGTGAAGTAAAAAAAACAAGTCTTACACGTTTCTCACTCATCAATAAATCAACGAAAAACATTTCCGGAATTACCATTATTAATAAAATGTGCATTTTTCCAACAATATATGAAATAGGAGCGAGTATGGTTGGCATTTATTGCGGTATGTTAGCGTGTTATCAACACCTTATCGCTAGCGACGTTCGCTCGGCTCGAGCGCATTCCTCCACGCACCGACGTTGCCTCGAATTATTATATGTATATATATACATATATAATAAATATATATCACGTGGCACTTTGATTTTGATTACCAAAAACGAAAGTGCCATTCAAATAGACTGTCGTCAGCGAACGCGTTTAGGAATGACGTCAATGATATCTTCTTTCCTAATAATGTTGCGACTAATGATTTTTAGAACAATTTTAGCAATCGATTTTTCGAATGGATTTGCGTTAACTTAGGTAATTTTTTATGGTTCTTGGTTTTTTTTAATGAAGTCATTAAGGTGATAATGCAAATAGACGTTATATTCTATACAGATATGTTCATATATATGTGCGTTTACTCAATAATCAACTTTTTGTTTTTATTTTGAAATCAAGAATGATGTAAATCATTAATCTTTTTTTAGTTTAATTGTTTGATGCTCTCAACCGTAACTGTACGTTTTTAGATTATGGCTATTTAAATTTTGTGTTAGCATTTAAAATGTATAAAACATATTATGTGTTTTGGTGTAGTACAGTGTCTGTGAATACGACGACTTTAGGTTCGAATTTTATTTGTGCAATTGGTATAGTACAGTATCTGTGAACACGACCACTTTAGATCCCAAATTTATTTGTCCAATATTTGTAGATTTTTAATTACTTTGGTTAAATACATTAAAGCAATGTTCGTTTGGGAGGGCAACAAAGATTAGAGTAATATGTTACCATGTTTCTTTTGCCTAGTAAAAAAATATTGTGTAAAATGTCTATTAATTTCTATTAAGTAAACCCTCACCTTGTACCTAACTTAAGAAAATTACTACGCTTTTTAAGCGTAATAAAAACTGAGTTGTAATTATAAATAAATTATATTTAAAAAAGAACAGCTCCACGCTTTTTCCGGCTTTGCAGGGTAGGCAGAGGCAGCTTAGTTTTAAGACACTCCACTCTCCAGTTTCCGCTAAATTTGAAAATTTTTACATAGTGTAATAAGACAATTCTTTGTCTATTATAGACGGGAAATGAAAAATAAATACATGTACATATTTCGACTGGGGAGTTAAGGACTAAATCCACGACTGTCGTGCTTATAGCCGGACGCTGTCATTGTATATTTATATTCATTTACGTTTATGGAAATCAAAAATATGTAGGGATATGTTACTTGTTGTTAGTACGTATACGTACAACAAATATTTTATTCCCACAATCACTCGCATTAAGTCCTTCATACATAACTAACATAAAAAATATCTTCTTCGAGACATGCAAATAAAGGCGTGCTCACACCAGCGACGCGTGACGCGCCACGTCCCGTGACGCCTCGCGCTGCGCGTGACCGTTCCGTTCGCTACTCCACCACCAATCGAAATCTTATATTATTATATTAGACGTTGCTTTGTTTTTTTACGCTTCGTATCCCAAATTGGAGTAGTATGCGTGAATCTTATAATGGAATAATAGAGTGAGGGTTTGAACACTAGGTTTTCTCTGTTTTTTTTTACAGACAGGGAAATAGATTTATTTTTTTAGTTACCGGCTGTATCCCGCATATAGTAGAATACATCCCGCATATAGGATATGGCAACGCAGGGTTTGGGTGGCATCCAATTTTCGAGACTGCGTGTTGAGTGAGGGAACAACACAGCAAGGAAATAAAAATAACTCATTCCCCGAGTGCAAATCCTACAGTCGCGTATTCAGTCAGAGGTTCCCTCACTGCGTCACTACATCCGCAATATAAATTTCAACTTTTTCAAAGTATATGCGTTCAGCACGACCGGTCCTTTTCCTGCTTATCAAAATATCTGTAAATAAAATCTTCTATCCCGTACAAAACACAATAAAACGAAATTAAATTATTTAGCTTATCTGCAAAGAAAGTGTTTAATGAATAAAGATAGTACGAAGATAACAAAAAATGTTTACGACCCAGTTACCGGCGATAACGATAAGACCATCTGTCGTCACACCCGCGAGCATCCTGCCTTAGAAAGCGAGTAATTCGCGCTTGGCTCGTCGAGCGTGGCGCGGCCAGCACGGCCAGCGCCGCCAGCGCGGCCAGCACGGCCAGCACGGCCAGCATGGCCAGCGCGGGGCACCTCGTGGGACCGCCTCGCGATCGTCGATCGTGGTCCTTTCATGTGTAAAAAATGTTGACGTCTATGTGTAGTTAGTTAGTTTAGTCTTATTTTGTTTTTATTTCTTTTCACATCACATCTTATTCATTGCGAGTCATTACGTAATAAAATATTTTTGTACAGGTTAAGAATATATCATAAAGCTGATACGTTCGTTTGAATAAACGCTCTGATCTCCGAAAATATTTATTCAAATTGTTTTTTTTTGTATTAGATAGTCTATTTATTGAGAAATGCTGTCTAGGCTGTATAATTGCAGAACGTTGCGGTCAGAGTCGTTATTTCTAGTTGGCCACGTAAGCGGAGTCGCAGGATTATGATAGTTTAAGCATAAAAAACCGGCCAAGTTCGAAGAGGTCCGTATCATTTATCTATAAAATCGACCAAAAAAGTCACGTTTGTTGTATAGCTCCTTATATATTTAAATAATTATTTTATTGTTTCGTTGTTTTATATTACTTGTTATGGCAACAGAAATAGATCATCTGTGAAAATTTCAACTGTTTCACTATCACGGCTCATGTCATAGTCTGGTGATAGACGGACAAAGAGATAGACGGACGGACAGTGGAATCATAGTAGTGGCTCGACTTGTTTACTTCAGTTACTTCCATAGTATTATGTCCTATAGGATTTTACTTTGGGGTAACGCAGCCGGTATTCAACCGATATTTGTCCTGCAGAAGCGAGCTATTCGTGCAATCTATAACTTAGGCCCTAAAGACTCCTTAAGGCAAAAGTTTAAAGAAATTAATATATTGACAGTTGCATCGCAATATATTTTTGAAAATGTTATGTATGTTAAGAAAAACATTAATAATTTTACCAAAATTGGTGATTTTCATAATATTAACACTAGAAATAAGCATAATCTTGGTGCACCTGTAACTCGGTTGCATCGAATCCGTAATTCTTTTATGGGACAATGTGTACGCTTTTACAATAGGATCCCAGAAAACGTCAGAGAATTTTCTATATCACGATTTAAAAAAATTGTGAAAAGACGTTTGTGTGTTAAAGGTTATTACCAAATTAATGATTTTGTAAATGATAACACGCCTTGGGAATGAAATGCTCGCTCCAGTCTGTTTCAAAGGTATCATTGTCACAAATAATTAAATATGTATTTGTTTAAAATTGATTTTAAAAAATAGGTCCCGCTGAGTTTCTTGCGCCGGTTCTTCTCAGGTCTGAGGCATTAATTTTAGTGAACTGGTGGTAAATTATTTGACGTTCAAAAAATGAAGCATGTAACTTCTTATTTTGAATAAAATTATTTGAATTTGAATTTGAGTAATCGAGTAAAGAAAAACGAGTGGCGATCGATTCTACATTAGCCGTAGTCGTTATTTAATTTCTTTCAAGTATTTTATTGTGTAATATAATGAAAAGTATATTTAAATTTATCTTGTTTGAGTATATTCCTGCTTAGGCAGTGCACACTACTTAGTGTAGAGTAGTACACAAGTTGCTAATAGAATCTAATTGTGCTAATGTTATAAAGGTGAGGTCAGCCTCGAGAAGCGATTAATGCCATTGCTCGGGTGCCATCTTTAATACGACATGAGATTTGAATTACGCTATAATTGCTTAAGAAGTAGGCTACATTATGTATGGTTATTAATATACTATGTGTGTGTGTGTGTGTCTCTGTAGGCTTCTATGTGCTTGTTATCTATTTATTTATTATAAGGACAGCCCTCGTCACACTTTGTCTGACTGTAAACGCGCCGGTAGTGGGGTAGATTCCCAATCGGAGAAATAAATTAATTTTATTTTTTTCGCAACAAAACGTAATAACCCCTCTGCCTGCGGAAAAGCATCAAGCTCCTTTTTTCATAAAGGTCTACCGCTCTGGACTCTTTTTTGTCAGTTTCTCAAAAGAACTCTACATAAATTAAACTAATTTAAATATTACAATTCCCCGTCTAGGCATTGAACTTATAACTATCGCGCTTACACTGAACGTTGTCCAACAGCGCCACAACGGCCTTTAAAAATTTTGTTCAAAAAGTTTGTACGTGACAAATTTTAAATTCTAACAGTAAGTATGATATGGATGGGAGTAGAATGGGGGGTGGCGAGAGGAAATTTCGAATCACGATTTACTCGAGCACATCTGCCCCCGCCGCCGCTCCGTCCTTCAGACGCGGTGCGAATTTTGTGCTGATTCCTTACAGGGACGGACTTGGAGTTCTGTGATGGCATCTTAATTTTTCTAATTTATCATTTGTTATTATCCAGTAATTTCCCTATCGTGACGAAATGGAAATAATTAACAGTTGAGTATGATACATGACAAATTTCTAGTGTCCGAAGTAACTATGTGCGCAGATACCGTGGGTTACATTGGAATGAGTTACTTGATGTAATATATATAGCCTACCTCGATGAATCTACTATTGTCGACTATCCAATACAAACTCTTTTTTCAGTAGTCCCTGAGGTTATCAAGTTCGAACTCTTCAACTTTATAATATTAGTTATTAAAAATATATTAAAAATATGTATATGAATAAAATGTGACATTTAATTTCAGAATTAAGCAACACAATGTATTGTAATAATTTTATTTAATAAGTCCCCATAAAAATATAACTTATAAACAATACATGTTCGAACGAAAGGCACCCTCGTGATGTGCTTGAGATATATTTCATCGCAGATAATGGTACTGAGTTCAATATCACTGCTTTATTATTAGTATACAATTCTCTCTTTCCCTAGTATTTCTTAATATTTTAATATATCTAGACCGCTGTTTATATAATTACATAATGTTGGAGACGTTCCAACCGACCGAAATATGCATTATTTAAAGTAACGCTGAATATAAACATAAACGTCATACTTCATTCAACACTCGACTGTTTCAAACTGATTAAGGCACAAGAAATTAAAAATGTGATGCTTCTAAAGTGATGAGATTACATATAGGTATCTATATACTTTTTTCACATCAATCACATTTTGTATAAAGAGTACATAGTAATAACTATGGGTGTTAAATGATATTTTTCATCTCCTTGACGTTTTTTTTTTTTATTTATAGCAGGAAAGTCGGAGAGAACCTAGTGCTAAAACACTACGTTCTTCGTTTTTCAGCCAAATTCTCAACATTGTGTGATGAGGGGCGTAACTCAACGCCAAATAATAAGTGATTTGTTACATACGTTAGTGACTCGACTACTATCAGGCCACATACTCGTATTGTGGGTACGATTTATGCGCAAGTCAATCTTTAAATTGTTTTTTCATTTCAATTTGACATGCTGTTTTTTATTTTGTTAAATCATTGTCATGTCATTTCAAATAAAATAAATGGTAGTAACAGGAAAAATATTTAACTAACTTCATAACATACGACTTGCGTCAAACAGTTGTATGAAATTTATTTAGCGGTATAGTGTGAAATACCCTAACTTTTACACTGTTCGACATTGTGCGTCAGCTCCTTTGTTATTTATCGAGAATACTCAACTAAATATTTACTCTAATTATCTGATCACGATACGCTCAGGCTGCTTCTCTTTAAATTACTTAGTATTAAAGTTTATTTATATGTAGATATGCGTGTAACAAAAGATTTAGCATGAATTAGGTATGTGCTAATGTGCCAAACAAAATGACTTATTGGATTTGTCTGAATATATACGATTGCTTATTTATGTAGGCAGAGAGAACCTAGTGTAAGGACACTCCGTCTCAAGCGTACCATTCAATTTTCGAAATTATTGTGTTGAGTGGCGAATATCAATACCATGCTTTGTCTGGGTAATCGCTCTGGTGCGGGAGGAAATGTAAATAACCGTTCTCTCTCTAAATTCTCATTCTCCTGAGTGGAAGTCGATCTCATAACCGACGCGTTTAGAATCAGACGTGGTAAATGTGAATTTGAAAAACATAATGGGCTATTGGAGGAAGAGGGTATAAGTTATATGTTTAAAATACAGTGTCCAGGTCAGGTATAGTGCCAAGAGACGAGAGCTCGAGTGCTGCGAAGATAAAAATTTTATACATTTTCTAAAATACTTTTTCTGTGTGTAAAAACATGTAAAAATGATAAAAATACTTTTAATCCCTGTTTCTGTATAAAGGAATAAGTTGTATTAACTTACACTTAACGTTACGTATGTTCGAATAATAGAGGAAAAAGAAAACAACAATAAAATACATCATCTCTTTAATTAATTATTATGAATAATATTACCTACTCAGAACTTAGTTTTGTATGTACAGTATTATCTTAAAAGTACAGTTTCTTAGCGTATTTTCTATATAATAAATAAAATATTCATCATTATTATTTAGTCCATTTGATGCAATAATGACATATTTGCGCAGACATTGACATTTTTAACATATTTTTTCTATTTAATTATGTCATGTGAGGCCAGTCGTGATTGGTACAAAGTGTGACTGTAAAATTGACTGGTTGTGGGTTCGATCCCCACTCGAGGAAGTAAAATATTTATTTACATTTATATTTTAATTTCTTTGCTCGGGTGTCGAGACAAAGCACGGCGTTGATTTGCGCCACTTAACTTGCAATGCTTCCAGAACTAGGCGGAAAGTGAAGAGCGGAGTGTTTTAATTATGTCATTGTTGCTCGTAATAAGCTATTTGTATATGCTATCGTGACTCATCATGACTTGCCTCATTAAACACCATACTTGTAGGTTCATATTCTTCTGGAGAAAAATATATTTAATATATAAACGTAAACAGATATATTTATTATAAAGTAACAGGCCATTTGGGAGCCGCGTTCAAAATGCGGTGTTCGAATCTACCACTAAGCATCTAGTAGTTGCTAAATTAGGTGAATTAATACACTATCGATAGATTCTTTTTTTGCACTCTTTTATATACAAAAGATGCGTAACAGTTTTAAAAATATTAAATAAACCGAACAACTCCGTTATAGCCACAACTGCAACCATTTCGTTATTTGAGTAACTATAAAACATCTGAATAATTACAAAATTTACCAGCATGGACCACAATGATACGTACAATAAACTATTATTAGGTACTTATAAAATAGAGGCTTTAATAAAATAAAATACTTGTTTTTGCGGTCCAATCCGTCCCTGTAAGTACCTTGGTAGAGTCATGACGTAGAGCGGCTACGTGCTGACGGCAGCCCGCGCTGCATGCTAATGGTGCCTGCCTACATCGACATCGGCCAGTACGTGATGCGCCTACTATATTGTCCTTAATGGATTTATGGTTTTACTCCCAATACCGCTTGAATAGATAACAGAATTTCAGGGATGATTTTTGATGTAAATTAATAGGAGAGAGTATAATTTTGCTACTTACTATGCTGATGGTGATAATGGTGATTTGTTCTTACGTAGCTAGCTAGCGTAACTAAACACGGGCTTATGTTCTTTTTGATAAGACGTATAATATTTTGTATGAATGATTATATACATTAGTTAATGTACTGCAAGTTTATTAACGCTATAAGATTTTCTTTTGATAAAGTAAACTTAAAACATAGCGGCATATTTTCATTTCTTTACTTTTGTAAGAATAAAAAGCTCAGCGTCAAGTACCGCCACTTAACATGGAATGTCTCAAAATTAGTCAGTGAATGGTGTTGAACGTAATGTCTTAACGCTAAGTTCCATTTACCTGCCTTGCTTTATACAGGATACAGCTTGAGACTAAAATAAAAGAAAAAAGAATGAATAGCAATTAGATGCATTAAAAATTTTGACACAGTTGAAACGCACTATGTAATGATGTATGCATCTAAGATTTATTACATTTCTTTAATATAATTAATATAGTGTTATTGAATAAAGTAAAGTTATTTAAAAAACCAAGCTTATCACTAAATATACCTGACCCACAAGGTGCGACAATACAATTGGTTCCAATGAGTAAACAATACTCAAACAGACCTTCTAAAGTTCAGGTATTTATTGTTATAAATAGAAATTCATCGCACCTTTTAAATATATAACAATACAGTAATGCAAAAAATATAATTTATGGTCACTTTCCCTCTTTCGTCACCTTTTGTTTAAATTTGACACAATGTGTCTGTAGGTGGTAAAATATTAGACAAAACTTTTAAGGGTAGAGCTACGATATTTATTATACTGAGTGAAAGTTTTCAAACAATTAAATGGTGGAACTGTAATTTTTTTTTATATTGTTCTGGCTTACTGTTTATTATCTCGCTAACTGTTCTGGCTAACGTTGGTTGGTTGAATGGATTTTTTTTTTTACTTTATAAGGTTTTTTTATGAAGTCTCTATAGAAAGAGAGTAAAGAATCATTCGAGTTCTTATTCCGAATATACTACACATAAGTCGCGCAATAAATCCATGGATTGTTAGTATGTTTTTTAAATTGTATTTATCTTTGTTAAATTAATTTTAATTTAGAATAAATGCTCTTCTTCTCTATTCCTTTCTTTCATCATAGCAAAGTTGGTAGAGGAAACTTAGTGATATCCCCTTTGCCCAATTTTGACATTCATTTTGGTGCGGAGGAACTCAATGCCGCGTTTTCTCTTGCTACCAGATCGAGGATATGAAAATTTGTTAATCGAATAGGAATCGAATCTACAACCTGGACGAGAATAACTTAAGAATTCCAAGTTGTTCATAACAAATGTTATCATGTAAATATTTTGTGGGCGCAAAAGGGTAACGGTACGTGGACCAGTTGTAAACGAGCTGTTTTACGTTATACTTTTACTTTTGCCGTTTTTAGACCCTTTATTCTTTATCGCTTTCAAGACAAAGATCAACCTACAATAAATTGTTTCTTCTCTCTTTGTAACATTTCAAATACATTTGTAATGATAATATGAATAGGTTATAAAAATAGAAGATTCTATTTTGGTTCAGTTTTTGTCACAATAAATGTGAATAGAATCTTATTGTAAGAATTTTTACTGGTTTACAATGTTTTATGATATTTTGTATAGTTACGTTTTGTACTTGTATTTGGACAATCAAATTTAAACTTGTACTTATTATTAGCACGAAAACGGCTTACCTAAAAAAACTAATTTCGTTTTCCCAAATATTTAAAATTTTAATTTTTCTTTTTACTTTATATTTATTCCAATAGATTGGTTTGCATCTACGCATCTGTATCAAATTAACTACGCAAAAAAACTACGTGTACAAATCACTCTACTTCTATACGATATTGCTTTAAATTCCGTTTTGTGTATTGCGTGTGTAAAATGTTAAAATATATCCATTTCTCTCACTGGGGATCGACTCATACAACCATAGCCGCTAACAGCAAACGCTCCTTCAACTACGCCACTATGGCGATTAGGTGCATTATGGAATTTATCTGAAAATGTAGGAACTTTAGAAAGGCTTTCTAATATAATAAATATTTTGTGATGTTCATCATTATATTTTACGCTTTTTCCTGAATTATAGATAGCCAGAGCGCCTAATGTTAAGAAACTCCAATACCCACTTTCTGCTTTATTTTCGAAAAATTGCGTGTTGAGTGGTGGAACTCATCGTTGCGTTACATCTATCGGAGCTCAATTTCTCATTCCCAAAATAAAATTGGTAGGCATGGAACCTACAACCGTCGCGTTTATAGTCCAAAACTGACCCAGTGCGCCACAACGGCCTCAACTAAAGAATTATTATGTCGACGGTATTTATAATTGAGCCGATATAAAAAGCCAAGCGGCAACCTAAGCCAATGTCATCGATGATTTATATCAAATGACGTACGGTATTGAGGCCAGATTAGAAAAAAGCTTTTAATTCTGTAATAACGTCAGCTTATCTATTTTTAATGTATCTTAGATTATTATGAAAAGTGTTCGTGATTGTGACAAAAACTAGTTTATATATTATACGAGTATATATAAAAAAAAACTAATAATAATGAATATACTTTATTGCACCTTAAAAAATAATATAAAAGCTTAAAAATAATAAAAAGTGCAGTAAAGTTAAAAGTTTTTAAGTTTGGTTAGGTTAGTTTAAGTTTGGTTAAGTTCTGATTACGGGATTCAGTTGAAAATGGTATCTGTGAGAAAATCAAATAAATGTTAAATTTGCATTAGGTATGTGCGCGACAAATAGACGCATAACTTAATATCACGCCAACCGATTCTGATAATTCATTTTTTATTTTAAAGGATACACTTCAAGGATAGTTTGGTATAAAATTATATAGGTACTGACTGTGGGATCCGGTTGAAATTTAACAAGTGTGTTTTTTTTTTGGTAAAAAATATAAATATCTGTAGTTACAAGCAAACATATTGTTAAAATTGATTTCCAATTCGCCCGAACAGACGGTGTCAAGCTAATGCTACAAGAGCCTTACTACGATATCGAATTACTAAGCCTGTTTGTTTTACTTCACATCGACTTCAAAATTATAAAATCATTTTTTATTCATATTTTTTATAATTTTTTTGAATAATTTTTGTTTAACAAAATCAAAGTACGTTTTATATTATGTAAAATTATTTTTTACTTTTTAGTTCGTTGTTTGAAGTCGGTTTTTCTTTTTGTTAAAAATTTATTTATATATTGTAAAAATGTGTCATATATTTAAATTACACGGGGTCGTGGGCGGCGGTAATCACTTACCACCAGGTGACCAGAACGTCTTTTCCATAAAAAAAAAATAGAGAACGTAAGTGGATGGCATGAAGAAACATGAATTGTTTCTTTAAATAAGGAGGAGTGGAAGCATTAAACACCGCAGAATAGTAATAATACCTGAAATAGAAAAAGCGAAGCGTTAAGTTTCAGGTTTGAGGCAATGTTACGAAAATATATCCTAGAGACTAGAGCTACTAGAGCATTAAGCTGAAAAAATACCACGTACGGTACGTGATGTGTGTATGTGAAAATTTAAAAAAATAATTTAAATTTAATATGGGTTATATAGGCGTTTCATACAATATCTAAATTGATCAAAAAAATCAAATTGGAGTTGTATCGCAAGGTTTATATGTCAACGATATAAATTGTAAGATATTTCTCAAAAACTTCATATTTTTCTACATAGCAGGGTTGGCAGAAGAAAATAGTGTTAACACCCTCTACTTCCACTTTCGTGGTGTGTTGAGTGGCGAAACACAAGCCGCGCGATGATTTTAATATAAAAATATTCAGAAACTACTGGCTGCTTTTTTCCACGTTTTTCTTAAATTATAATGTCAAATTCAAATGTTACGCTTACGTTTGGCACTGAATGTATAAACAATTCGCGAGAACTTTCAAACTCGTATTAAATCTTTACGTAAAGTGTTTTATGGAGGTGAAGGTTAAGGTGACCAGATACAGACTGAATGGCTTGCTTGCTTTTAAAAAAAATAAATATATATAGCCTTTTTTTTGGTTGATAGCTGAACTAGAATTGTCCCAATTCTATTGGATGATACATGAGATATTCCAAGGTACAAATTATTAAAGATACGGCAATGAGAAGCTTAAAATAATTCTCTGTATCTATTTTCCATCTTTTTAGTGATTTTGTTTACTTGTTGGAACCACACAGGAGCATAGGCAGATCTTGTTCTGATTTAGAATTTAAAGAGTCAATGTAACTTAATTACAAATTCTAATAAAAAAATACAGTTTACAACATACTAGGGATCATTAAAGCTTATGTTAGATAGAACAAAGAAGTGATCTATCACATTAGTTACGCGATACGATATAATACGATAGCTGCACATTAATGGCGAATCATTAAGAGGATATATTACATTTTTTTTATAAGGTAATATCATTATAACCTAGCTTGATTGCTTTACAGCGTATTGTGACACTAATAGCTCTAGATGCCATTATCGAATGCCGTCATGAGGCTTGAACGTGACTTAAAACCGACGGTTGCACATTCAAATATCTTTGAGCGTAATGGTTAATTTGCTTAACATCTACGTATGCTTGGATGAAGATGGACACCGGTTTTACTCTTTCTTTCGCATTTTGAATATCCATTTTGAAATAGCTGAAAAACAGAGTGATGTGACTTTTGCTTAGTCTGACCAAAACAAGAATGCGCCTATATTTAATGTATTTTTCTCAAGAAGGATTCTGATCAAACAAATTGTCGTGGAGAGAGAAATTGTCTTGTTTGACGCTCAATTAGATAAAAAAATATATTACTTTGAAAAACTGAAAATATCTAGCCTAGGACTCAATTAGGCATCTAATTTTATTGCCAGGTCTATAGGAGGAAGGAACAAAATATATTAAGAAAAGTTTAACAAGCTCGAATTATATGGTTTTATTAAAAGGAATTCCAGACTTTCTTCTCCCACATTTAAGCTGTATTGCTAGGTCCTCATCTACAAGAAAAATGAACAAAATATATTAAGAACTTAACAAGTTCAAATTATATGGTTTAAACTACTTATCATGGGCGAGGAGCTCAGAGCATTGTCTGAAACTTATAACTCAAGTGTCAAATGCACATTAATCCTTGCACCTTTTCAAGCTTCTCTCTCTCTTTCCTTCTCCAATAATCGTCAAATTTCATTTTATAATTATAATAAATAATGTAGTTGGTGAAATTACGCTTTTTAAATTGATTACTTTGTAAGTTTATTAGTTAGTTACCGCTTGGCCAAATAAAAGTGGATTTAAGCTTCACACATTAACTTATATTTAGTGAATGTCTCTTACTCGTTAAACATTACTACATGTTACATGAATCTACTATGTATCTATTTGTAATATTTTGAGATTAAAAAATTAAATCGTAAGTTCAATAAGGAAGCTATCAACCGTCCACTTGACAAATTACGTCAATTTAGGACCAACTGACACCGCCACGGTCCGCGTGCGTCACTACTTGTGTCACTAACACACTGCGGTGTGACGACCTCCCCAAATCTGTTGGCGATCACGTTTCAATTTTATACTTTATTACTTTTTGTTTTTGTTTTGTTGGAAATTAAAAAACTTATTTATCACTTTAAGACGCAAAAGTAAATTATCAAGTATACCTTTACAAGAATAAAGTTATACATAAATGATGAAAAATGAAAAAAACATGCTAGGTACACCTAAACAAAGTAAGCTGTTAATTATATATAAAAGATAAGTTGTTTTAACAAATTAATCTGGAATTTAACTTTGAAACTAATTTTAAGGCCTGCCCTCCAAAAATGTCCTTAATTCTTAGTAATTTATTCCATGGTTATTTCCTCATACCATTTGCAGAATAGTAATTTCTGCCCGGATCCGAAAGTCCTTCGCTTCATACATTAGCAAACTGCGATAATTTGGCTTGTACGCATAATCTCAAGAACGCACTTGTCGATTTTTATGTAAAATTCTTTAGTTAAATAAGAATCGACTAAGTTAATCGAGTAATTAAAATTAGGTAATAATGTAACTAAGGTGCAGCCAGTCGCTATAGTTTATGAGTGTGTAATTCGTTTTTAACCTTTACAATTTTCTTTTTATAAAAGAAAAAAATTGAGTATGTTAGATATCGATATCTAATATTTGTACGATACGCCAAAAAAGCAATTTATCTAAAATCTGTTTATCTTTATTTCCAGTGAGGCTTATACCCGAAGTATAAAAAAGAAAACTAGTTTACTATGTAATAATAATCTTTCTATTTTTGTTTAAATCGGCTCGAAAGCCAGTTCTGGTGAGAAGAGTCGGTAAAACAAACTCTTTTCAATACAGAGGTTACGATTTTATGGTTTAATAATAATATAGTAATAGCATTGCTCGCAAGAAACCGTCCCAACCACTAAAAGCAAATACGAACTACTACTAGTTTGTATAAACAATAAATAATTGCACATGCATATACTTAAATCAGCCCAACTGTAAACATCGTGGGGCAAACGTCACGATCACGAGCCGGCCGCGTGGTACCGCGCTGTCTGTGATGCTGATAGGCTGAGAGACTGAGAGCATGTAAATAACGAGATATAGGAGAATATCTTTAAGAGTCTTAGGTGTTTAGCAGGGTAGGCATAGAGAATCTAGTGTCAAGATACAGAGTGGTGTAGAACTCCGCCAACGATTTTTTTAGATACCGTAGCTAAACGCCGCTCTTAGGTGTTTCAAATTGGGAATGTAAAAACAATTAAAAGAAAACAATCGTCTCCAATATATTTATTTTCTGTTTCAGTCGTGCTAATATACAATTTTAAATATCACTAAACATCCATATTTTTACACATTTTCTGTATTTTTTTTAAAAACCTAGTGGGGAGATATATAAAAATTGCAGTTATCTCCTTAACTAGAAATACATTATCTGTCGTATTTATATATGAGTTTATGCCCCCATGTCCACGAGAGATACGGCAACCAATTGACATTTAATTGGCGCAATTTATACATATCCAATAAGATTGTTGTTAGTATTATAGATATGAGATAAAGTATGACGCAAACGGGATGTTATATCTTTTGTACAAGTTAGTTCTGGGTTCGATCCCGAGCCGTCTGCGCAGTACCGATTCACTAGATAGTATAGATCAGTATTTTCAGTTTCTGTGTAATTTAGTATAAATTAAATTCGTTTCCCACCTATCTTTTTAAATATACTATATAAAAAAAAATCGTTATACTTATAGAAATATCCTCCATCTTCTTTTAGACATATTTACACGTATATTATAGGTATTTACTGAAATATTATATTAGTAAGACTTCGATATATTATATTAGTAAGATTGTATGACCATAATCTGATATGTAGTTTCTTTAAGTTTGGTTATGTCAAGAGTGTTATACAACTCTATTATTATTATTATTATTATTACTGAAATATATAATACTTATGTCTAATTATAATTAAACAGATAGATTCAGTTTCATTTCTTATATATATTGAGTGCTGTAAATCTCCATAATTTATAACTACACTTAGAAACATCTAGTACTGTTTAACTGACATTAAAAGTCGGCGTAAATATAAATGTTTGTGAAAATTTATTGTCAGTTAAACGCTGTAAGTATGAAAACTCTCGCCTTAACTATATTATGTTTCATGTATACTACGTACTAAATTTATTTTTATGTTGTTATTCCACACTTGGGAAACAGATTTTTTTAGAAAACATATCAATTTGAAAGTGCGAGAATGAACCCGTGCCTTTTAGAAACTGTCCAAGAGGCACGGGCGGGCACTAAGCCATACGTTCTCATGCTTGTTGTAACTTATTTAGTTTGGTAGAAAATTTGTAAAAATCTTCCTACAGAATTGCTAGCAACATAAATAAGTTGTAACAAGTATATAAGAATTTCATAATATCAAAAATAACATATAAAAAAAATGTGATCCGGTTTTGATGAAACTTGTTCCAAAGTTTGAATATCACTTAGTTTCCTAGAAATTTCTGGAATAACTAAGCTTTTTTAAGTCTAAATAAATTATCTTACTCAAATATTATCCAAATACAACAATGTGATATTGTCGATACTTACACATCAAAGTGATAACTCCTTTTTTTCGAAATCGGCTATTAATAAATTAAGTGAACTATAGTAGTGACAAAAACGTGAAACCTATCAAATACATGCGGGTCCGATCGATCGTGTTTACGTAGAGGCCTTGGCAGTGAGCGGCGGCGTGACGTCAGCGGCACACGTGCTATCCTTTTACCATAGATTTTGTTTTGATTTTCACTCGCTCTCCAGATGCATCTAATTTAATATATTTTGTGATTTAATTCGAGATGTTCGTGACGTCATTTGTCTGTAGATATATTTTTAATAGTAATAGTTCTGTAATATTTTGTTATATGTAGTACTAAGGTCTCAAACTTGCCCTGCTCTTTTAAGAAATTTGGATACGTAATTGTGGATAGAGAAACTCAACGACATACTTCGGAAACTTTATTCGTAGATAAATTGTTTTTTTTTTTTCAATTTCACGCTTCATCCCGCATGTCGTAGGATAGGCAGGGAAAACCTAGATTTATAAAATTGTAAATGAGGTAATGCGCATAAATCATCCCCCGAATGGGAATCGAACCCTGGCCACGATGGTCTCTTGATCGGCCTACATACACTATATTAAATTACAGTCAGACATGGCATTACGTCATTATTATATATATAGAATTTTTTCAGTTTCAGTATAAAATTTAGAATCATCATGTTTACGTAGTTCATACAAAATAATTCTAGGAACGTGTTTCGTATGTTTGTACGCAAAAATTTGAGCGATGTAATTTTGAGGTTGAAATCTAGGATTTATTTCATTGAAATTTTTCATAAAATATTAATACTTAAAATTATATATTCGTTTTAATAAAACATTTTTTTTAATAAATTTATGAATTTAACTTTTCTACAAATATCACGTACTATATACGAGTATGGTCTCTATCACAATCTTGAGGTCTTGAAGCCGTCGTGGCAAAGTGGCGCAAGCGTGTGACTGTAAATACAACGGTTGTGCGTTCGAATATCATTTGAGGAATCAATTATTATTTATAAATATTGTCATTTCTTCGCTCTGGTAACAAAACAAGACAACAAGCTCGGCGTTGAGTTCCACCACTTAACACGCAGTGCCTCAAAAATTCGGCGGAAAGTGGGGAACGGTGTATCTTAACACTGTATGTAAGGTACAGCGTAAAGCTGTATATATCTCTATCTCAAATCTCAAAATATGCTCTATAACGTATTTTTGTTTAATTTAAAAGTAATAAAAAGCCTAGTTTTATAAACTATGACATCCATATGACATTTGCGATTAAACATGTGGATGCGGATCATAGGTAACACGTAATAAAACCTTCTTAAGAAATAAATTAAAAATATGTATATTATCTTATTTGTTAACCTTTCACAGTTCATTTTAAAATAAAAATAGATCTATACATGCAGATATTAAAAACGACAAGGTCTTTAATTTACCAAACTGGTTAAATCGGTACCAATTGCGAGACAGCGTCAAAACAAGATAATACTACCAAAGTCAACTTTTTTATGCATATCGGAAGTGACATTATATATCCAAGTATAATATAAGAAGGAAATACCTATCATATATATTTATTTAGGTACAGAAATAACGTATTGACGTCAATGGACATGCTCTACAATGTAGACGATTTACTTTATAACCAATCAACGTGTTCAATATACTTGCCGTTGAGTAATGACTATGGGAAGATAATTAAATATATTTATTATTTGTTTGTTTACTACTTTTTTTATATGGTTTTTTCAATTATTGTGTTAATAAGAATGCTTGTTTTTCCTGCTTTTTATTTAGAACCGATCTGGTAATAGATTTATTTAATTTAGTTCAATTTGGAGTAACTAGAGAGAAGATAGTAGTTTCACTTAGATATTCTACTTTTCATTTTCTGCTATATCATAGCGGCATTTTATTTCACCAATCTTTAAAGTTTATTCAAAAAGTCATATAATAATCCTTCAAATCTAGAGCTTAAGCTAAAATTCACGAGAGATATCTATAAGGACTCCAAATGTCAAGGAGCTACCTTCCTTAAATAAATTTATGAAGGTCTTCACGAAGTTATATAAATTAATATGCACACAGTAATTGTAGCAAGGAGGTATTTTATCAACATTTTTACTACAAACCTGTTGTTACGTATTTAATGATAAAAACTTGTATTATATATACGTTTAAAATATTCTTAGCATGGAGACCTGTATTACCTACATTTAATTTAAATAACGCCTGTTGTGGGTTTACTCTTTTTTTTCTATTTCATCTTTCATTATTTTTCATAGAGTCTACAAATACATTATTCTATCTATTTGCATAAATAAAGGCAAAAGTGGTATAGGTTCGGCGGATACGTATAGTACTAATGTTTTATACAATATCTTCTTATGGTCTTCTTAAAATACTTTTATAAAAATCAGCTTCACGCTGTATCCCGCTCACAGCAGGGTAGGCAAAAGGAACTTAGTGTTAAGATACTCCGTTCCCCCCTTTCTGCTTGATTCTGGAGGCATTGCGTGTTGAGTGGCAGAACTCAACGCCGCGCCTTGCCTCGGCACCAGAGGGAAGAAATAGAAGTATAAATTTGAGAAATTATTAAATCTCTTCGAGTGGGGATCGAACTTACAACCAGTCGGTTTTACAGTCACACTTTGTGCCCCATGCGCCACGACTGGCCTCATCACTTTTATAGTATAATGTATTATTGTAAATTGACACTTAGCAGCTTAGCGGACATTTTATATTCCAGCAGAAATCGAAGTTGTGAACAAGTAGTAGAGCATTTTAAGAAGTGACTAATGTAGGCATTTCTCGATATTAGTTTCACACTAGTTCTTTAAATAATTCAGTCAGTTGGTCACCGACCGAAGATGAGCAACTACGAAAAGAGATACTTTAATATTTTCTGTACTGATACATGAAAAATACAGCTTCAGGCTACAGCTCGTGTAAAAAATAAAGAAATTAATCAAAAATTATGTTTAGTATGTATGGTTGTCTAATCAAACATATGAGTAAGTTATTAGGAATAGTTAGTGATCACGAAGGTGTAAATTGATTTTCATTCGGGAATCTAACTAGTGGACCAAAAAATCTCTTGCTCTCGTACTCCGGTTCTGTAATTAAAATAATAATTTTCAAATGTTTTCTTTTATTGAATAATATGGTCATATAATCCATATATTATATGTTTTATTGATATATATTTTATTTTTATTTTGTTAAAAAATAAAACATTAAGGATTTATTAGTAAATAAATCCAAGGTGCAATGTTATTTCAAGATCTTTTCGTGACCTTGAACTTGTATTCGCTCACTCACAACACCTATCGTTCTTTGTATATCCAATTGAGTTATATTATTTGATTGATTCCAAACTTTTTACTCTTTAGTATTTTTAAACATAAAATAAGGCTAAGTTAAATTTCTTGTAATGTATATTTAAAATAATAACAAATCTATCAAAAACATTACTAACAGTAAACAATTTCAAGTTGAGTCACTAATAGCGTGATATTTTTTGCGGGTTGCGAGTTTCGACGAACGACCGCCACGCCGAGTGGCGAGTGACGTCAGCGATCGCTCCATCATCGCGTGTTTAACTGTTATGAAATGAAAATCACCTAAACGTTTATATTCAGATATGTTCCCTTTGCACCTCTTCCTTGTTTAAAAATAAATCAAATGAGCTTCACGCTGTATCCCGCACACAGCAGGGTAGGCAGAGGGAACCTAGTGTTAAGACACTCCGTTCCCCACTTTCTGCCGAATTTTGGAGGCATTGCGTGTTGAGTGGCAGAACTCAAAGCCGCGCCCTACCTCGACACCAGAGCGAAGAAAGAGAAATATACATTTAAGTAAATATTTAATCTCCTCGAGTGGGGATCGAACCCACAACCAGTCGGTTTTGTGTCACGGCTGGCCTCACTTGTTTGAAACATCAGTAATACACTCTTAAAATCTTAAAATGTATCGTTTTCAGTCTTATATTTTAAAATAGTTCTTGGTTTCTGGTACAGAGCAATCTTTCGGAGAACTATCAAACTAACATTAGTCTCTTATAATATTTCTTTATGACTGATCAGTTTTTCTTATATTATTAATTCATAAACTTTAAATCTATCTGTAAAAGTTTGCGTTATTTATTTCTTTTTCTTAAATTGTTTATAACACGACAAAGGCGGATTTAGTAGGAAATTAAACCCTTAAATCTATTTATATAAGTCCTAAAGTATATAATTTATAATATAATTCTCATATAATATAAATTCTAAGGCCGATTTAACAGGGTAGTATGGAGTAAACCGGCTCTGGCGCGGGGCCACGCGTGGGAGTACCAGTGATACAAATTATCGGGAATACTGTATTATACTCCAGCCGTAACGGACTGACGACTTTTATACGACTTTATATATATATAATAGTCATTTACGTACGTTCCTTGTATAATGATTATGATTCTAAGATACACAGAAACAAATTATCTCAGTAATAATATTTATTGTTATGTTTTTGGCAAGGAAGTGATTACGGAACATCTTGTTGCAGTTAAGATACTATAGATTTGTTGAATCTATAAAGCAAAGCAAAGCGGCAAGGACTAGTCACAAGTTTGGAGTGTCGTTAAAATTCGAAATGAATAAAAAATGATAAACGGAGTGATCTAACATTCTCCGCTGCCTGCCTCACAGAATGCATTAAATGTGTAAATTTCCCAATAAATGGTAATAGTATTTTAATGGTAAAGAGGTCAGTCGTGGCGCAGCGGCACGAGGTGTGACTGTAAAACCGACTGGTTGTGAGTTCGATCCCCACTCGAGGAGATGAAATATTTACTTTAATTTATATTTCCATTTCTTCGCTCTGGTGTCGAGGTTAAACGCGGCGTTGAGTTCTGCCACTCAACACGCAATGCCTCCAGAATTCGGCAGAAAGTGGGGAACGGAGTGTCTTAACACTAGGATCTCTCTGCCTACCCTGCTGTGTGCGGGATACAGCGTGAAGCTGATTTTTATTTTGCTAACTTGGTTCATTTGTCTATCTTTGATTGGAGATTTATGTAAAGACATAATAATACGTATAAAATTATTTATAAATAAATTGACATTTATATAGAATAAGGACATTAATGCTGATCATAGGAATAACTATTCTGGTTGGTTCGAATGAATCTAGTCAGATAGAATGTTCTAACGAGGTGAGTCCGATGCAGCGCTGCGGCAGAGCGTCTGTCTGTGATCATAACGATGTCCCACTCAAAGAATGAATTATTATCATTTCCTTGCTCTGGTTACAGGATCTCTAAAACTTGGAGGAAAGTGGAGAACAGAGTTTCCTCTGGTAACCCTGTCATATGCGGGATGATACATCGTTAAGCTATAAAAAATATATGAATAGTTTTAAACCAGAACTATCTCAATATTAATTATTAATTTTAACTTTCAGTGTTATTGATTACACCAAAAACGTAATACAATTTTAGACAGTGTATCTATCTATCTATCTCTACATACAGTGTTGGATTGACGCCAAATATCACCATTTTAAATAACTTCCGTCGTCAAATTGACGAAATCAAGTTTTTTTATCGCGAAGCTGCTGGTTAGACGAATACGGTTTTTTTGGTTGTTCAGTTACACGTGTACAGTGCTGTCAACGAGTCGTGGCCGCCCTGAAGTTAGCTATAGACGGCTGCGCAGTTTTGATTTTAAGATATTACTTACTTTTGATCATTTTCTTTACGTGTGAACAATGCGCAAAAATTCAGAAAGAATAACTTGAGGGTGGCCACGACTCACAGACCGTACTGTACAACCTTTTTTCAGCCAAGGTCGCCTGCATACATGCGAAACTAATTACAGCGGCAACGACGTCACTGATAAAACATTTATAAACAAACTCAGCGATCGTGACTTCGACCATGTTTTTAAAGATTTATCTAAGTTCAAGTAGTGCTTGTAAAAAATAATTGCATGTGAATGAGGCGTGCTGGAATAAACGGATGATAAATGTAAAAATACGTGTTGGCGTCATTGTAGCGCATGTTGGAGTTGTTTAATTGTTTATTTGATTGTTATAGGTTCGATTTTTTGCGCTTTCACAATTTTTAGATAACCTAGATACCTAGTACTAAAATTCTCCGTTCTCTGCTTCTCGCTCAATTTTTGAGACTTATTGTTTATCACTTATTTTGGACTCATAGACTGGCAGACGTTCACACTACCCACTAAAACCTCACAGTGATTCTTCCATAACCCCGACCGCGGTAGCCTGCTAGGCGCGTGGTGGGTCATTCTCGACGACCTGCCTAGAGTAGCGCGCGGGAACAACCTGCGTGTGCCTACTCGGGCCAGGTGAGTCAGCTTTCCAAAGCTGACTACCCTCTGGCCGACGAAGGGCAGAAGGCTATCTTATTGTTATTGGCCGTTTTTTTTATTGCTGTGTTAGCCGGATGTTTATCTCCTGTTTGTTAAATCAGATCATATAGGGAATGTTAATATCTTGAGGTGGTCTTCTTCCTGGCCTTGTTGTGTGTGGTGTAATCTAATTCTTTTTATCACATTTCATATAATGAAATTATAACATGCTACAAATATAACATGAATTGCTTATTTAATATTTTTAAATACGTGTACCAATTGCTACATTACTTTTATTTATACAAACATAGTTATCACTTATCAAGAAATGCGTATAAAATTTTATTATATTTATATTTCGTAATAATTCGTCAGTAGGTACAAAAAAAATACAACGAAATACCAAACTGATAAGACGAGCAGAAATAAATAGTCCCACATTTAGCGAAAACGTGATCTTGTTTACTTTCTTCACGCGCTTTATCAGTTGTGCAAATCGCTAAAGCAAAGCTATCTTCGCATATTTTTAAACTAACGTCATTTGTACGGTAGAGTTGTGTGGCTAAATAACGTGTAATATTTTTTAGGGTAAATAGATTAAACCTACTGTTAAGACCAGTTTCCACTTTCTCAATTTTTGAGATGCATGTTAAGACGTGAAACGTGGCGTTGAGTTCCTTAACTTTTTTCCAGAAAGACTTAATTAAAATAATTCATACCCACGAATTCGTGAGAATCGAACCCACAAATGTTGCATTTATAGCCAGACACCGTGCCGTTGCCTCACGATAGCCTATTATTTTTTATAATCATAAGTAGGTATATCCTATTTATCTATGGATTATTATTTATGGATAAACTGTACCTATCTATTTCAACTATAAATAAATTGTCACGTGCCTAGCTCGAGATGTCACTGTAGTTGTTCAAGATCTCGTGTTCTTCCATTATACGTTACTTCAAACACGTGTTTCTTTACGTGCAGTTTCATATTTTCTTGAAATAGCTGTAATTTGTATGTCATTTACATACAATTGTTAGAATTATTTTGTACGCGGTAGAAATAGGAGCAAGAGTTAGAGCAGCGAAATTTGCTATAAGATTTTAGCTTTTCTAGAACTGTCTTTGTATTTATGTACATACATACTTCGAAACCAGTACTATTAGAATCGTATTGAATTTGGTGTCGGTAGCCAGAGAGAAGCAGGAGGCTGGGGCAATTGAGGCGAGTGTTAACATTAATTTATATAGTTAATTGTCTTATGTCATATCATATATTACAAGGAAATAATTTGATTTGAAGTTAATGCAATTCACAATATGATTGAGAAACTAATGTTAAAACACTACGTCTTTTCTTTCTACTTGGAACCCCAAATAGATCGCCATATTTAAATATTATCAAATCCCAACAGTATCTCATACATATGTATGTATGAACATTGTACATGTCAGACGGATAACTTCCTTTTTGTCACAGCCAATGCCGATGCAGAATCTCTAGTTTGTAATAAGTATACTTTAGTTCTCATATAATGCTGTAATATACGTATTATGTATGTATGTAGGTACATTAGACGGCCTCATACATAATTCAATAATCTGCTACTCTGACCTCCATAAAGTATGTAGCTGCAACAGTATATGTAATGGATAATATTTAAAAATAGAATTAATATTATTTATTTCCTCTAATGAATAATTAATATTTAATTCCTTTAATGAATAATGAGTATAATGAGGCCATTAGCCATTTAAAACGCTTGCGCTTTACGCTTGCGCCATGCAGCGTCTCGAGTTCAGGCGGAAAGCGGAAAACGAAATATCTTGATTCTTCGTTCAATTTCTCATGTAGAGTCTTAACGGAGTGTCTTAACATTAGTTTCTATTTATCTTTGCTAATTTATTTTTTTATAAATTATTTTATATTGTAAATTGCATTAACTTGAAATCAAATTATTTCTTTGTAACGTACGCGGCGCGGGAATATTACTAGGGCGTGGGTCACCTTATCGGGTGAGGTCAGAGTGAACGTGACGCCGCGGAAGTCACGTGACTGCGTTACGTTATGTTATGCGATGTAATATTATATTAGTGCTTAGCTCATATTGGTCTTATGTGTGTATGGATAAAATCTTGTGTACTCTTGGTATAAAGTAGAAGTTTGTTAGGTTCAACTAGCTTATCTCAGGAACTACTACTGTTTCGAAGTGGAAATATTTTTTCGTGTTAGATATTATAACAAATTAATTGTTTTAATGTAACTCACTGTTGAAACTGTTTACTTAAAGCGTGTCATGTGTCCGAATTCTTATTAATTTCTATATGACTAAGGGAGAGCGAAGTTGCAGGCAAAGGCTTAGCCAAATGTAATGACAACGACGTTCATTTGCTTGTACCCACATATCCTGTACACATACGAGTACACAACCTCGCTATGTAAGGCTATTGTAAATTGCGATCAAATTTCGTTAAAAATGCATTTTTTTAATTTTAGCAGTGGCTTTAAACCTTGGTCTTGAAATCAAGGAAATGTGAAAGTTAATAATTTATACGTTCACTTCTTTTAAATATCATCTACTAGTTAGTTTTTTTTTATATAATCAAAGAGTTATTTATTCTCTACTCTCATTTTTTCTTTAACTAATTTTTTATTGCCATGTATACCCTCAGAATTAGTATTGTATTTTAAATTTGAACCCACTTCTACTAGAGTTGACATTGTATTCTTCATATTAGTAACGGACTCACGTGGGTGTGTTTTGTCTTGTTTTTCTTTTGGCTCTTTGTTTTATGAGGCTATCGTATCGCAGTAGAACATGGTCTGACTGTAAACACTGATAGTTGTAAGTTCGTTCCGAACTCAGAGAAATGATTAACCTACAATTATTGTAATTTTCTCGCTCTTATTGACTGTACACGGCGTTATGTTATGTCGCTCAATAATAAATGTCCTCATAATTAGGCGAATAAGAAGTGGACTGATACAAAATTCCCACAGTCTGCCCTGGGATGCAGGGAAAAACCTGAAACAGAAGTGGAGGCAAGTTTTATGAATATGGAGGATGATATCTAAACTTGTTCTGATTATTCCATATTATTGAGGATAAAGGTGACAGCATGAACATAACGTTTTGGGATTTTTTATTATGCAATATCTTACACATAACTGGATAATTTGCGCCAAAGTTGTAAAAACCAATAGGTAATTCCGTTTAGCTCACATCTTATACGCTTACATAATATACTTTTATGATAGTATCACATATTTAATATATACTATATGTAAAAAATAGATATATCATTCAGTCAACTCTCTAAAAATTTCTTAACTTTTAGAACTCAAAGTCACATGTTATAATATTTTTTCAGCTTAACGGTTTGCATATAGCAGGGTAGGCAGAATAAACCTAGTGGTAACACACTCCGGACCCCGTCCTCCGACCATTATTCGTAATTTATATTGCGTGTTGTGTGGCACAAGTCAACCAACGCCACGTTGTGTTGAGAGATGAAATGATGAGTTGGACTCGAACCCACAACCCTCGAGTCTACGACACCCCCGGTTATGGTGATTAGATCAAATTAAACATCTGCATATCAAATATTACCTTAATTACACAATCCAAACCTATTATCACGGTAGTAATAGTATTAGGTAGACATATTTAACAACGCCACATATTATTAAATAATAATTTATCATACAAAAATGACAGCGATTGTAATCCATTCAGCCAATTAAATTGCCCAAACACCTGTTCAATTAGAAAACTTTTAGTGACACACACCTTGCTTATAATTGTTCCTTTTGATGGGGGATTGGAGATATGATCGACATTTTAATGTGGTTTGTCTTTTTAACATGTCCATTTCTTTATAATGAAATCAATTGTAAGCTGATAAAATCATAAGATAGCATAACGTATTCTTTTATCTTTGTATTTTTAAAATTATCATGACTTTTAATTTAAAAGTTTGGTTAAGTTCACAGTATGAGATTCGGTTCAAATTTCTTCAATTTTTTTAATAAAAAATATAATTATGTTTTTTTTTCTACTAAAATTTCTGTATACTCTATGATAAAAACTATGCTATAAATTGCTTTAGGCTTTGAACTATTACCATGCCAAAATTCATTAACTTCCATTTAGTAGTTATCGGTATTTTAAGTAATTTAAATTTTTCGGATTTTATTTTTTTAAAGAAAACTATCATAAAATTCGAGATAAAACCCAAAAAAAAAGATGTACCTTGAGACCGTAGGCTAATAACATGCAAAAATTCATCAATTTCTGTCTGGTAGTTTTTGCGTGATTGACGAACAACCAAACAGACAGACAGACAAGAATTCTGCTGAAATTATCATTCTTATGAAACCTTTAGCTTATATTTTAATATTTTTGGAAAATTTATGTAATTACCACTGGTGAATATAAATAAATAAATAAATAAATATTCTTCATTTTAGGCCTATATATAAAAAAACGGATTTATATTTTTTTCTACCAAATCTATCATAGTAACATTTGAATATTTTTTATATTTTAGCTCTCAGTAATCTAGTCTTAATGACTCATTGTTATTTAAACATTTCTTTAGGTATACTTTATTACTTTGTAATATATTATATGACTAACAATAAATTGCAGTATATTTTCGATTTAAACAATACTGTTCTTAGACGACGATGTGACGGAATTAAAAAATTATATATTAAAGAAAATTTGCTCTCTTTCCTCTTCTTGTTATATCAAACTTAATTTCTGTGTTTGTTACAATTACAATTAGAAGAGAAAGTTTCACCCAATATAATTTGAACCCACGACCCAATCGTACGGACAAATACCTACACATTAATTTCGCCACGCTGGCTTCTACGTAGAGCTCGGAAACATACGTGTAATATATATGCTAAAATATAAGTACCGTGTGCAAAGTTGATAAACATACTTTATGTGTGTGGGACCAAGCACTAACGAAGAGCAGTACGAAAATAACTATACTAAAAATTAACATCGTCCGGCTAAGTAGTAGATTGTGGACTTTACATTTTATTTCATTGGTCTGTGATACGAATCCGTTTTGATTCAATTCCTAGATTGGTTCCGAGAATAAAGTTGAAATATAGGTTTTTAGTTTATTTATAACCCGACTGCCCAAATAATGGTAATGTGTTTATTAGTCTATGTATGTATGTTTGTTCCCATGTCTTGCAGAGACAAGACGTGCTGACCAATTTTGTATAAACAACGTTTCACAAATGGACTTTGAAACTGCAGCTTTAAACGTGTTACGTAAGGTCATGGAATGTTTTATGTAATTTAATAATATTTACGTTAATATCGTTTATTTTCTGAGGTCGTCATGGCGCAGTAAAACAGCGTCTTACAGTAAATGCGATGATTGTGGGTTCGATTGCCACTTGGTGAAATTTCTATATTTAGGTATTTTTATTTCTTTTTATACAAAATTCGTCCATTTTAAAAAAGTCCCGCCGAGTTTGCTTGTTTGCGCCAGTTTTTCTCAGGTCTGACGCTGTAACTTTAGTAAATTGATCGGAAATCATTTGAAAAATAAATAAAAATGTTGACTTTGATTTTAACACCTTCCCCTGCCTTTTATAAAAAATCCGTATAGCTGTATTTTTATCGTTAATTTTTCATTTTCATGTTAAAATACTCGATTCTCTACTTTTAGTCTATTATCGAAAAATGCAGTGTATTTTATAAATAGGTAATTTATTTCTGCATATTTGCTCTGATCTGAGACATTTTCCTTTTAGCTAAATGGCAGTGATTAATAAATAAGTATTAAATAAAAAGAATGTTATTATAATGACGCCATCGCGGCGCCATTATGACGTTAATACTGACAATCAATTGTTGCTATAAAAAATTTGTTCGTTTGAACGCGCTAATCTCAGGACCTACTGGTACGAATTATATTACTTTTTTTATGTTGTCCATTTATACTATTTTCTATATTAGATCAGATTAATTATTCCGATATATTACACTGTAGCTCAGTTACCTGTTTCTTGGTTATATTCTTGGTTAAATAAAGAAACGTATGTCTCTATCTCTTATCATGAATTGTTTAAATACGTGGGCTTATTTAATATCAAATAATACTTAATTTGATTATTTTACATGTATTTAAATTGGTATTATTTATTTTAAATTTATATTTTATTTCATAAAGTAGGTTAGGTACATAGAAATTGATGCAAAGCTCCTGATTGATTCTCCACTTTCCGCCCGAGTTCGAGACGTTGAGTGTTGAGAAGCAGAACTCAATGTCGCACTTAGTCTTGCAACCATTGCTTTTACAATCAACCACTGTGCTATTGGATTTATGTTCATATTTAAGCCAATATTAACCAAACATCCGGCGTACAACCGTCGTATCATCATCGTTAATGGAGAACGGGGTGTTTTAACACTAGGTTAAAGAAGAATAGAAGTAGAACATAGCGTGAAGCTATACTAATCAAATATCAATAAAAGTGTCTACGTTCTAGCAAATGATCTATTAAATGCACTGCATCTAAATATACATAACTCTTAATCTTTTAATTTAAACTCGTTAACAGTTCAGACGACCTTGGATCGTTATAGTAGTCTTAATAAATGGTAGTATGCTTTATTAAGCGACACGTCAGGAGGAGTATACGAATGTGTCATTTTGTTAGAAAATACAGAGCTGGTGTGGTGACACCGCAACCAGATATTACCCAAATTTTATATTAGTTTACTTATTAGAACAATATTTTGAATATAAAACACCAAAAATTAAATGTTGTTTATATTAAAAATCATCAATATATGTATTTTCTATTAATCAAGTATATTTTATTATATTATAATGAATCAACCAGTCAATGTGTCATTTTATTAGAATAGTTTTATTCATTATGAGTTGTGCTAAGCGAAGCTTTGGAATAACTAAGAATTTAATATTAAAGTTTGACCTCACACAGGATGGTGATGGTGATAGGCATACTTCGACAAATTCCTTATTAGTGCAGCTTGCGGTTATAATGTTGTTGTTGCACACTGTTATTAATAAATTTATAATGTATTAATTATTATTTTAGTAAGTTAATTAATTAAACATATTTATTCAATGTTTATTAGATAAAGGTTATGTTAGGATTTTACTATGCCACTAAATAAAGGTAGTAAATATTATCTATCAAAAAAATCAGTTTAACGCTGTATCCCACACACAGCAGGGTAGGCAGAGGGAATCCTCCCCACTTTCTGCCGAATTCTGGAGGCATTGCGTGTTGAGTGGCGGACCTCAACGCCGCCCTTTGCCTTGACACCAGATCGAAAAAATGGAAATATCAATTTTTAATAAATATTTAATTTCCTCGAGTAGGGATCGAACCCACAACCACAATCGGTTTACAGTCACACTTTGTGCCCCATGCGCCACGATCTAACTCTTTGAATTCATATTCTCTTCATCAAATCAAGAGTCAAACAATTTCAGTATTTTTCTCGTAAATCAATATAGGCAGAGGAACTTAACTCAGTGTTAGGTAAGACTCTCCGTTCCTCACTTTCCGCCCAATTTCCGAAACATTGCATGTTGAATGGTGGTAATCAACGCCGCGCTTTGTCTACCAAAGCGAGGAAATGAAAATATTTTACATTTAATCATTACACCTAGAAACGGCGATCCAACCCACAACCGTCGCGTTTCCGATCAGACAATGCCATGACAGCCTCAGTGTTAATTGCTGGAAGTCAAACACTAGCAGCAATTAACACTACATTGTATATACTCTGAATCGTGTAAATAAATCATTCGGGAGTATCATCACGCCATCGCGCGGAACGGTACCGACACGAAATGTCATGGCTTGGCCTTATGGTTTTATACGTACCTTATACCATAGGCCACGTTTTAGGTCAACGTGAACTCAAATGTCAAGACTCCGAATGAGGATAACCATTTATCATTTTTGCTGTTACTATTAAATTTATGAACTTTTTTGTGCCTCATAGAAAGCATCTATTGATATAATATAATAGGTGCATGCTGTGTGTTAGAATGACTTAGTAAAGTTTATTTATCTGGGTTAATGTGGGATAAATGTCTGTCGTCTTCAGAACAGTTACTGCTATTCATGGGTGAAGTGCAAAACGAATTGGGTTAAATAAATTATAAATAAAAAAAAGTTTAAGTAATAGTTAAAATTAATTATAAATTGTTTAAAAACCTGACTTTGTTTTGGCAAATCTCTCTTCCATTATTCTTTAAATTTCTTCTCTCTTCTCTTTCTTTTAAATACATAATAGCAAACTTTTGACACAATTAATTTATTTACAATTCACGAGGATTAAGCTAAGCGTTGTCTTTGTGTGAGTGAGTGATAAAAGTAGAGCAAGAAAAGATATTATAAAAATAGAATTTATTATCAGAAATCAATAAAACAGTTCCAACACAAAAAATCGGACAACCGCGAGTCGAACTCGCCCACCGAGGGGTCCGTACAAAAATTGGAGGTCTCAAGCTTTTTCTGAAGTTCTGATTTAGCTGCTAGAGCTTAACCAGAGTTTACATCTGATACCTCACTTATACTACACTTATATGGTATGAATTTCAAGTCGATATTTCCAAGCGTTCCTGAGATAAAGGCTCTTGACAGACAGACAACTAAGTGATCTTATAAGAGTTTCTTTTTTCCTTAAAAGTACATAACTTTAAAAATATGTCAATACCTTACTCTCGTCTAATGTGTTGTTTGAGTTATTAATTAATATTTTCTTTATATTATCAAGAACAGTTGCATCCACGATTTTTATTTTCCTTTTTTACTACTTGGTGCATTTTTCCATATATGTTCAAAGATACTGCCAACTTGTACTTAATGTACTTTATTTTTCACTATCATTAAATTGAATAAAAAAATATAATTTAAGAAATAATGTGACGTCGAGAGGTGTAGGCCGGCCAAAAAGCAGTAAAATCCGGTTTAGACCAAACAAGTGACGTTCACAACACTCATACACATTCAAAGCTCAGCTTATACCTACTCATATTGTAATTTTAAATATATCTACATAGCTTATCGTCAACCAAAATTTACCTCTAATGTTTCCAAAATGCCTAAGTTCAGTAAAGGCGTTCCAGTTCGTGCGACTCGTGCTTAGGAGCTCTAGTCACGAAAACACCCACACGAAATGTCATGGTTGGAAGCATTCAACTTTGATATGTTATGAGACTGACCGATTTTATTACTCTCTTTTTATGTCAAACTGAATACAGATCACGCTTGGCTAGACTTTTATTAACAAGGTGGTTGCCATTCCACGAAATTCAGTAAAACTTGCCGACGACAAAAAAATATTTTATCAAGTTGTAAACAAGTTGAGCCATGTTCTTGTTCAGGGTTAGACTTGTTATAGGTAAGGTAATTTGAGAACTCGTATAATGCGACCTTCTGTTCAAGCTTATGGTCGGAATTCATGACTGTTTCAGCGTTCCGTTAGGTAATTAAAAATATATTTGAAAGTAAAAGTACATAAGATTATTATATTGTTAGAAATCGGAAGCGGTTAATGTTTTAAAAAAACACGTGTATATGTTTCTAAACTATTTGGAAAGGGATACCATCTAATTGCAATAAGTGATATGTATCACCTACTAACAATACTTCACACTAGTTTCCTTCCAATTATTAGTTACTTTTACAAATCCTTCTCGGTTTAGTTAACTTAAAACGTGAGCCCGAACATTTCAACTTAAGCAACTAAATATGTATGCTTTAATTTTAATGAAGAACAGGGTTTTTCGTCATGTCCTTTTATCTATTTTTCAAGAAGAGTAAAGTCATTTCATCGCCTATACACTTCAATTGTAGTAATTTCTAAACATTTCCCCTATATATAGTTGAAAATTTGAATAGAATATAAAATAGTCGACAATGCGTGCTGCTTTCCCCACATCGCGTGTCACCGTCGCCTGATTTTAGCTAATTCATCCGATTCGCGTGAGCACACGAGCTTCACGCCACTCCATTAGCTGTACGTGTAATGGAAGATAATGACATGTACACTGTCTAAGAAGACCCGCTTATACGCTTCTGGCACGAAATCTGGTAATAACCACAGAATGGTAAAACTATATGGAAACAATTGTGGTTGTTATGATGGTATCAAAATACTATAGCAATTGTTTTTAACTTCGCGCCGTGTATATTACGGTCGGCAGACCTTGGAACCTTGTGTTATGGTATTTCGACATTTTCGAGATTTTGTGTGCTGAATTTTGGAACTCAACGCAGCGCTTTGTCATGAATCTGAATGAGGAAATAACAGTAACTCACTCCCCCGAGTGAGATTGAAGTCACAACCGAAGTGCTTACATTCTGACATTGAGTCGCTGCGGCACGACGGCTACATGTACCATAGGTTCCTACGGCTTCGTATGTTGTTAAAATATAGGTACACCTTATAGACGTGGATTCTTGGCCCACTTAGGTTGTAGAACTAATACAGACATTGAGTGATGATCGTGTCCAAGTTACAGTTAGGTACGACCATCGTTTATAATTTATAATTGATGTTTTATAGTGATGTTATCAAAGTGTAGTTAAGTCGTTAGGCTTGACCCAATATGGTAGTTTTAGATTTAAATTTCATTTAGGGAAATATTTTTAATATTTTTGTTTTCTTAGTGTGACACGATAATATATACGACCGTTGGAAACATAGATTTAGCTCTAGGGTCTCTGTAATATTGCATAATAGTTAATTATATCAGCACTTAAATAAACTTTGCGTGTAAACGGTTGTAGAATCGATTCCCACTCGAAGGAATAAAATATTTCATATTTTTATTTCCTCGTTTTGCTAAATAGGCAAAGTGTGGCGTATAGTTCCGCCACTCAAAACACAATGCTACAAAAATTCGACAAAAAGTGTGAAGTTTTTAACACTAGGGTCCTAAATTGCGAGATACAGCGTAAGAAGCTATAGTCAACCTAGTATTATTTTAAATATCACAATGTCATATAATATTAACGTAAACGTATTGGTTGTTGACGTGGATAGTTTACAGTAGCTCTCGAGATGTATCGTGCATCACGCGAGCTGCTCTCAGGTATCCAAGCAAGGCAAGGGTGATGGATAATACTGTAATATTATATTTGTGGGAGATATCGGTCCTTTATACTGTCGTGATAGCGTCATGGTATTGTGAATAAAGTGTCGCTATTAATTCCTATGTAATTAATATAAGTTCAAATTTTTAGAAAACGAGCAGTAGGTATTTCTTTTGTTTGAAAGAATATCAAAATATTTTTTTTTTACAATTTGCTTGGCACTTTCAACACTTACATATGTAAATCACATTAAGCTTTAAGCATGATAGATAAAGATAACGAAGTTATATGTCAATCCGGCTTACACTTTCTGTTGAACGACACAGACATGCAATGTCTTCGGCGGTAAAATCCAGTGACAAACGATACTACTGGACTCAGGAAGTTGGTTGTTGAAGTACGACAGGAATTCTTGAATACCTACGAGAAAAGAAAAAAAAATTGATGCTTGCATTTTCCACTGTAAGTTCACTTATGCAAAGTTGGGATTTGCTTGTCCAGACTAGTCTGTTTACAGAAATCGTATCGTATCGTAATCGTAAATATAGACTGGAAATCTCATTTTCAATGCTTAATGTGATTAAGTGAATGACAGATAAATAGCCCTTGTATTGAATTTTTTAATATTTTATCGTAAACTCGATAAAGTAAAGTGATTGAATTATATCTGAAGTCTCAACAACAGATATCGGTTTCAAACTTATATTCGTTCCAAGTTTTGTATTTTATGAAATATGACTTGCTATTTAAATGTATAGATTCAAATTACTCAAAATCATTCAATAAAGGATTTTTTTCAATACATAACTATCTAATCTTATCAATTGATTATTATTGATAAATGTAATATACCTAGTGTTTTGAATAAAAACTGTTATCGTGTAGATATATAAATAAAAATTTGATAAACACACCTTATGAGAAATATAAATTATTGAGGCCAGTTGAGACGCAAGGATACAAGTACGTGCAACTGGAAACGCGATAGGTTGTGGGTTTGATTTCCACTCCAGAAACTTAAATATTTATTATTTTTATTTCCTGACTGGTATCGAGGCAAAGCGCTGCGTTAAATTTCGCTACTTAACACGCAATGCCTGAAGAATTCGGTGGAAAGTAAGGAAGTGTCTTAATAGGAACGGACTACGGAGTGTCTAAGCACTAGATTCACCGTTCTCTCTGCCTGCCCTGCTAAATGCAAGATGCAGCGTGAAATAAAAAAAATATGATTATTTAAAAATAATCAGCTTCATGGTTTTGCCTGTATAACACAGTAGATAGAGGTAACCTTTAAGATACTTGGTCTTTACCTTACAATTTACATAGTGGCGAAACTCAACGCCGCTCTTTATTATTACCAGAGCCAGAAAATACAAATAATTCAACCCCAAGAAGGAATCAAACGGCCTATATACATACAATACCTTCACAATACGGCACACAAAAGATATATAAATAAAGTAAAAAAGTAATTGTTTCTTAGTAAAGTCGTGAACTACCGCTACTTTTAAACGCCGACTTCAATGAAGACCAGCCAATTCCAATCACTTTTTCTCATATATTTTTACGATACTATTGTGTACAGTTATATTATTGGTTTCGGTTAGTTACTCTCTTCACTTTAAGTAGTATTGTGGCGTTTGTTTTCGTATGTTATTTTATTTGCTCTTCTGCCCAAAAGTAATAAATTTTATTATGGTATAATATTTTTTTATACTAGTTTTTTTTTGTAGTTTCACACTCTATCCAGCGTAGCAGAATCGAGGACCTCTGCCAAGAGGAAACCTAGTGAAAAGGATCTTTATTCCCCTCCTTCTTTTCGAACATCACTTTGAGTATCGCTACTCAAAAAGGTTTTAGATCCAGATATCTTAGCGTTTAAACTAACAAACAAACAAGCGTGGCGCAGGAGTACAAAGTGTGACTGTAAAACCGACTGGTCGTGAGTTTAATCCCCACTCGAGGAGATTAAAGGTGATGAATGATGTTCCCTCTGCCTACCCTGCTGTGTGCGGGATACAGCGTGAAGCTGATCATTTCCTCGGCCTGACACCAAGGCAAACCGCAGTGTTGATTCCTGCCACTCAACACGTAATGCCTTAAGAATTTAGCAACGGAGTGTCTTAACAATAGGTTCCCAGGTTCCCTCTGCCTAACCTGTTATGCAGAGCGTGAAGGTAAAATAAAAATATGAGAACATCACCTTAAAATAATAAAAAATTACTATAACCTACTTTGTCTTTATATTTCTTAGTGTATTACATAATATTTAAAAAATACCTACGTAATCCAATCACGTAACACAATAAAAAAAATCAAGCGTATCACTAATCAGTAATTATACTTAATAGTGGTCAATTTTACAGCGTTTTTATAGCGGTACGGTCGAAAGTGAAAAAAACCGTTGACATTCTACGTTATACAACATGCTGGCATGAGTAATGATTGCGCCTTCCTTTGTTTCAGGTAACCGAGAGGAAGTGCTTTGTTTGAATTTCGATGTAAGACTTGTGATGGGGAGCCCACCTTTGTTTACTTCGGTACCAAGTTGTATTGGAGAATGGGATGGAATATAAAATTTAGTGCGTTTTTTTATTACGGTTTCACCAAAATTCTACGCATCTTCCGGTTTTTTGAGGTACCATCGTGTAATCTGCCTCTTTTGGAGATACTGTGTATGGATAAAGGAGGTCAACGCCGCACATTGTATTGCAGTCGGCAAAACGGAAATATTGTTATATTCTACATAAAAATTGTACTGGGTAGAGACAGTGCTGCATGCTCAAACCACTACTAAATTTTACCATGATGGACTAAATTTCTGATATTTGATTTTAGTTTTTTTAATTGATATTATTTAATTTTCAAGAATATAAGCCTTCGCGGTGAAATGACACAATCACGTGACTGCACGATGGTTGTCGGTTCAAATCCTACTCGGAGGAATAAATTATTCCATATTTTCATTTCCTCACTCTGGCAACAAGGCTAAATGAAATAGAAATTGCGCAAATTGGAGAACGAAGTGTTTAACGGAACACTATGTTCCCTCTGCCTACTATACTTAATGCGGAATACAACGGAAATCTACAAAAAAATTATAGAGATCAGGATTTTAAGCTTTCTTCAGTACATATTAATATTTTAAAAAATCAGAGTCTTCCGAAATCTAGGTTTTTGATGTTTATTATATTGAACGTGAATATGTTTTTCGTTAAAGCCAAAAAATCTTTTGCGTCATTTTATACGCTACAAATAAGTTGGTATTTTGATGTTTCGAAAAATATTAAATAATATATACACAATATATAAGTCATATATATTGTTTGTAGGCCCATTTTTGTTTCAATAGAGACCAACCAATTGTATAATAATATTCGGTGCAACATTTGCATTTTTTGTTGTCTTTTTGTCAAGTTTATTTTTTCCCTTTTAGTATACAGACCTAAATTGTGAAACCACTCCATTCCTCATTATACGCCGAATATTCTTATCCATTACCATATACAAGAAAAGTGTCAAATAACTCAATATGATAATTTTTATACATATCACAAACCAACAAATTTTATCTTATCAGATTACATAGCAAAAACATAAAACTTATTTATATAAATAGAATATCTATACCAGCCCGGAATTGAGATAGATCGTTTGAATCATCAATGTCATACAACCAGCAGTCGCACGGCGTACCACAAGGCACAAGTCAAGTGGGTGCATAACGTCACGTAGGACCGGTCGACGGTTGCGTTTAGATTTCGCGACGCCGAAAACAGATGCCATAATACCGAAACTGGTCTAGAGAAGGTCATCTCGACCGCTATTATTGTGTTTCGTGTTTTGAATACCTGTTTCCCATTTGGATATGAGATATATTTATAAAATATTAATATAATATAAAACATAGGCCTCGGGTACTGGCGGAAAGGGGAGTACGGTGTGCTTTGATATAAGATTCTCTCTGCTTTTCCTAAATGCGGAATACACCGTGTAGCTAATTTAAAAATAGAAAGTATATGTCAATTTACTTCTCTCTCTCTCTCTCTCTCTCTCTCTCTGGATAAAGAGAGTACGTTGAAAGTACCTAGTAACTTTATTTTAAAATGTTTGGTCAAATCAAATGGAACCTTAAAGAACATTATGATTATGAACATTTGTTAACGAGACAGATGGGAACTGACTCTAGTATCACCTTGTAGAGACAGACATTGACCAAATCAAAAATAATTCCATTAGCCTTCTTTTGTTTTTGTTTTTATAAAACAATCTGTGATGCATATTAAATACATTATTATTTGTGCAATTTATTCTATCAAAACGAATTTTGATATACTTCCTACCTATATCTGTCTGTATATGTCAATAAATAGCAAATTTTATTAAAAATATATGCGTTGATTCTCAAGGGAAGCTTCTTGAAATTAAAATTTTATATTTTTTTCTTTTTTATTTTCACGCTATATCCCGCACATAGCAGAAGAAACCTAATTTTAAGACAGTCTGTTCCTCGCTTTCCGCAATTTCCGAGACATTAGTCTTATTACCAGAGCGAAGAAATGGATATAACTCATTCCGCCTAGAGGCAATCGAACCCACAACCGTCGTCGCGTTTACAATCATATGTGTTTCTGCGTTACATGTATAAATAAATTTAACATCGTAATAAATAATATGTAGTGACGTGGAAATTATAATTAAGTTAATATTAATATGTACATAGGTATATCTTACACCGTGTTTTCTGTTACGAATGTCAACCGGTATTTCAGTACGTATGGAGACAGCTCTCGAGCTTATTTTATTTATATTACATGTTTTTATAACATGGTCGTCTGGATAGACGGAACTCAATGGTTTTGGGTTAATTTCGACGAATATTTTCGAAGAATAATTACCTGATTTGTGAAGATAAATGTCGGTGTTTAATTCTGCCGAATAGGATTCAATTTTTATTTGAAATATTAAAAAGGGAGAGATGATTTTTCTTATGATAAATGTATTATTCTAAGTATCCACAAGCGATAATCAAAGTTAGTCGAAAACGGAATAAAAATAGAATAGATAAACATAATTTCTACTATAGATAGACTAATAGTCTAATTTGTTATCATATTATGACACTTAAAACAAAAAGTCCACAAACAGTTATTCAAATGTAGGTAAATTGTATTCATAATGTAACAACTAACACATCTTATTAAATATTTATGATTTCGTATTTTATTTAAAGTTATTTTATATAGCGTTATGTCATACTAGCAACGAAACAGTTTTTTTTTCGTTTTTATTACTTAACTGCTTGTATAATTATAATTTTTTTATTTAAAGTTAAATAATATTTTGATATAGTTATTATTAATGTTATATACCAAGTCCTTATTCGTCCAAAACCTTATCTAAACCACCGGCAATCGAAACCACGAGGTTCGTTAGTTCGTTATCACGTAAAACGTAACTCAACTACGCCACTATAGCTATCGCATACGATATTTGATTCTTATTATTTTTTGTTGAGTGGCGATTTGCCTAGTACCAGAGCGAAGAAATGAAAATATTAAATATGTACTTCATTCCCCTAAATGGTAACCTAACCCACAAGCGTCGCGTTAGTAACATGCTTGTGGCACTACACCACGACGGCCTCATGATATTAATATATGAAAAATAATTCAATTACATAGCTCCGGACCGGTCACAAAAAGTTGTGAGAAAGTGAGGATACATGGGAACGTTCCCACGTACTTCGACGAACTGGCGCGACCTGAACTTTTTGCTCCGCTATGATGAAACTGTATGAACAAATAATAATATAATTGTTTTCAAAGTTTGAGAGATCTAACAATTGCTTATACACCCATCTTATACAATAGATAGTTAAGATTTATTTGATATCAGTTTTTTTGTTCTAAATTTCTATATCATTAAGCTATATATATTTGGTTATCTATATTTTGTTTATTTATATTTTTTTCAAATAAAGTTTCTATTAGAATCTGATTATATTTTCTTAAAGCAACTTCCTGTCTCTTTTTTCAAAGATAGTGAACACAAAACAAAGTTAGAGGGAACCTAACATTAAGATTATTAAGAAGACACTTCGTTCCCCATTTTCCACCCAATTTTTCCTGATATGGTGTTATGGGTGGCGAAAATCAACGCCACAGCGTCTATCAAAACGGAAAAAGAAAATAATTTTAATATAAACATGACGCGAGCGAGGATCGAACCCACAACACCGTCCCACTACGCCACGACAGCCTCAATAATTTCTATTCAAATATTGATTAGAAAACAAAAATCTCACGTTATATATAACGCTCGGCAGAATGAATCGGTTTCGGCGTAATTAGTCTAAGATTTTCCAGTCAGTTTGTTCTGCACAATGGCACGGGAACTATTCAGAGTTAAAACAATCGCAACAGACGCACGCAACGTACGTGAGAACATCGCCAGTTAGCGCCTGTCTTTCATGTGGAATTCAATAGGTAGCGCGAAATTTATTCCGCAACTAAATTTTTTTTATGTCGACCTTGCCACGTTTGTTTTACTATCGTAAATATTAATAATTTTATTATGGAATTTTATTATGAAAGGCGCCGTGACGCTGTATTAGTATTACTTTTGTATATATATTTTTTTAATTTTAAATAATTACAAATATCTAAATTTAGCAAATACAACCAAAATTAATTTAAAAACTCACTTTAATACAGCGTAACGTGAACAATGAACAATGAATGAGAATTGAAATGAATTGATCGTCTCTACTGTCCTAAATAAAACTAGAGATCGACTCGACTGAGTACAATGCAGAATACACTACGGTCGATGAGTCGTGGCCGCTTCGAAGTTAGCTATTGATGGCTGTACGGTTTTTGATGAGGGTGTTGTTGTTGTCTTACTTTAGATAATTTCTTTCCTAAGTCAGAGTGAACAATACCCAAAAGTACAGGAAGCCTAGTTCCGGGGTGGCCACGATTCGTCGACCGTACTGTAAGTGCACAGTGGCGCGGTGACGTCACCGTGCGTTTCCTTTCGCGCCACCTTCGCCTTGACATTTAGACGTTGTATGTACGTAGACGGCCCGCTCCCGCGCCCGTGCCCGCGCCCGCCGCCGCCCGCTTAGACGCGACTTGCATAATTGTGTGTTTGTATGTATGTACGTTTTTGGGTTTGTATACAAAATATAATAGAATCAATTTCTAATTTCGCGGCGTTGAATTCTGCTACTCAACACGCAATGCCTCCAGAATGCGGCAGAAAGTGGAGAACGGAGTGACTTAACGCTAGGTTCCCTCTGCCTACTATGCTGTGCGCGGGATACAGCGTGAAGCTGATTTATTTATTTTATATTTAATTTCTAATTTCTATATGCATATTTAGTAGGTTACTTAGGCAATGTGGTTTCGACAAACATATTATTTAAATTCATTTATACATTTTTAGAGCGGATATTAAAATCTTTATTGTTACGTGTTTTGTAATGTTTATTGTGTAGTTACTTATATTTAATATTATTGTTCGTTTAAAAAAAATATTGTACGCTTATACTAATTCTATCATTAATGTATAATCTTGAAATACTTAAGTTAAATATTTTTTGGTATTCCTATACATTTTCCAAGTCCCAGAAGTTAACTTATTATAAAGATAATCTAATAATTCGTTCGTTAGAAATAATTTCAACATTGGCTTGGCATTCTCATATCATTGTTATTAAACTAGCTCTTACTTGCGGCTCCGCTCGCATGACCAAATGGAAATACCCAAGACTTGTATATGGCACAACGGCCGTAAACAACTGTTCAATTTTAATTACGGACCGTAAAGATTAAAAATAGCATTCCACCGAGTGGGAATCGAACCCACAATCGTCGTGCTTACGGTGGCACGCTTATGCCCCTGCGCCGTTACGGCCTTCAGTTTTATAATATTAGTATACATAAAAATTCTTGTCTTTTTCCTTCCTTCGAAAGTAGGTCTTTAAATAATTCTTCCAATTGGCCACGCCGTACACAATTGCATTCAATAAGACCTTTCACTCCGACAGCGGAGTTGGCCTTGGACTTGGATAACCTGTAGATACCTATTCGTGGCCGTTGAAAAGAAACAAGAAAAATATTCAACACGAACTATTGAGTCACGAAGATTTCGAGATAAATGAATAGGTTATTATTATAGGTAATAATGGTAATATACCTATCTCTACATGTACGAGTACGTAATGTTAGCGTTCAGTTGATGTAGGAGTAGGTAATATAAAATGATTATATACCTAGTCAATATTTATGTTGTTAATATTATGAGATGAGTGCAATTGTGATTGTGACGCGATAGGTTGTGGACTCGATTACCAGTTGAGGAAATTCAATCTGTATATTATATAAAAGGAGAAGTTTCCACTGACTGCGATAGAGACAAACCGCTGATGGTAGAAACGTGAAATTTGGACAGATGTTTATTTTTATAATGTAAACACGCACTAAGAAACGATTTTGAAAAATTTCAACCTAAGTGATTGAAATAAGGGCTGAAAGTTTGCATGGAAAAATAATTAAATCGGCACCAATTTTTATAAAATTTGAAATTCAGACCCTTAAAAATGTTTCATTGAACTTTTTAGATTGAATTTATAAGAATTAATTTCAAATAATTTCGTAAATATATTTAATAAATATTCGTATAGTTCAAGCAGGCGAAGCCGCCTGAGTCCGCTAGTTTTAAATATGTTCATTATCTCGCTCTGGTAACAAAGCAAAACGCGGCGTACAATTCCGCCGCTCAACACGCAATGCCTCGAATAATGTACGGTGCAGTAAGGAACGGAGTGTCTTAATCTTAACACGAAATTACCTTGCTATGTACAAGTGCGAAGCAATTTTTTCATTTAATAAACATGTTTTGTGTAATTGTGTTACATTTCTAAGCAGATTTTTCAGCGTATTTGTATATATAATTTTCTTTCTCTGTTTAAAACTATGTCAAGATTTTATTTTTATTATGCCGTTTTCCTTCCTCAACGAGTGAATACAATTGAGTAATTTATCAAACTCTTGATTGTAAAAGAAATAAAACTTTAAAACTAATTAAACTACTCATAAACTATAAAAACAATTATAAATTTTGTAAGTTTAGAGTTATTATATTATTTTGTTAATCTTAAAAAGTATACCCTTATTTGAAACATTTCTTTATTCTTTATACTTATTGACAAATTCTTTAGTATTTGACGTTAATAATTTTGTAACCAACTGTGAGGTATATCTACAGTATATAGAGTGTCTGTGTCGTCATACACAACTAATACTTATTCCCGTTTACCGCCGAGGGCGAAGCCGGGTGCAAAAGCTACTCAAACCATAAAACAGACTATAAACAATATAAACAGTCAAACAAAACGTGCTTCTATATCAACACTCCATAGAATTGCATAAAGATTTCATCATAACTGCCACTCGAGTGTTACATACCTACTTGTATAAAACGAGACACGTGCCCATCGACAGCCGACGGTGTGCACCGTGCGGGCGCTGTCGACGTCGAGGGCCGCTGTCACGTTTCAGATTGTGAAGTCATCCTTATGTAAAATGTTAATGTTTATTATCTTATTTATAATTGTTTATATCTAATGTCTAATCTAATGGTATGAAGCTAATGTGTTTGTTCGGTTGAGCGCTCGTATATCAGGAACGACGACGACTCATAGAAATGCTATATTACATGATCTTAGTTGTTTCGGTATGACCCATAACCTACGGGTTTTAAGTTATTTCTAATTAACCTTGGGGGCGAAACCGCCGTTACAAGCTAGTTTTTTTTTATATATATTTACTACATATTTTATATAGATTTGTATACAAAACAGGTTTGTTGTTTGTATACAAAATCTGCTCAACCCACTCCAGGTTGAGCAGGACGGCAGAGCTTGGCAAAGGCCGGGATTAATGCCAGGAAGATCTTCTAATATGTCTTTCATATACAGACAGCATCAGTTATAATTTTATTATATGTTTAGATAATATGTATTTCAGCTTCTCGCGTTTCACAAAATAAGTGAGGATCAAATCCACAACCATCGTTTTTACTTATAATATAATAAACATCTCTTTATTGATATTTTAAAAAGAAACCAAAATGAATGTATAGAACATTTTTTAATACATAATTAGGTTGGCTGGTAGGAAATGCTTTTTAGCGTTTAGCCCGCCTATTGTAATTCTTTATGCATTTTGTGCAATAATAAATTTTAAAAAATACCGTTAGAAACTATCAATACAACGCAATCTGTCATTTGAGTGTTTCAATTGCACCGTGATGACGATAAAGTTATTAATTACATTTGTTATAATTGAAATAAATTATTCATGTTTTGAATGTAAATGAATATTCATTTGCATTTGTAATCCATACCTATATTATAAATTCGAAAGTAACTCTGTCTGTCTGTCTGTCTGTCTGTCTGTCTTTTACGCAATCAGGGCCAAACCGCTAATTCAATTGTAATAAAATACTCATACAGAGATACTTGAGGGTCTTCGGATGAACATAGGCTACTTTTTTTTCTCATATTTGTAATATTGTCGATATATACTAATATATTAAAATATTTTTTAATTTGACAGGCAATTTATTCCGCCATGTTAATAACAACCGACCGTTGCTAAGCAACGGTTTGCAAAGTTAATTTGTTGTTATAAGCAAACGTCACCCAAAATGAGCTTGCTTAACGCATACATGGCGTGCGCCGACTCAACCTTATGAGATACATAAAAATAATGTTTTACAAAAATATTGTCCTTTAAATAATGATTAAAAAAGTCCGCGATACATACTTATACCATGTTTATCTCTGAAGGTTGAGCAAAAGTAACCATTTTAATTAATTTACTCTATATTTATCGGGTTTTTGTTGTATGTATTTCCTATAATTTGATATTGATCCTTATGAAAATGAATATAATAGTCACTTTTAGCATTTTATCTAGATTGAAATTAGAGTTTACTGTATAACATTCTAATAAATAATTAAGGAGATGTCCCTGATTCGAAATGACGTTGCCTACGAGCAGCATAGTATGACCGACGCGAACGGGCAAATGAAACTTTGACGGTTTTGTAACATTTTCATACATTTTCGAACTACTGTTAATTTTTATGTAATTATTTACTGTTTATAATTTATACTTTTCTTTGGTTCTCCGTTTAGTCGAGTAGTAGGTTAGTTAGATTTTCATTAATTTCTTGGTGTGGTGTAAGTTGCGACCCCGCGCGGCATCGGCATAATATTATTTAGGTATTAAGGAAAGTATTGTTCGTTATTTCATCTTGGTTGGATGGTTATCTATACCGTATTTATACACTTAATAAATTGTAGTTTTAGTTTTATGCGATTTTATTTGATATTGCTCGCAAAACTTATCATATTTAATGTATAAAGGACTTTAGTTATTTTATATAGTATCTATGTACGCGCGCAAGGAAAACGTGTAAAAAGATTTTTCCCGGGTAAATCAGTAAAATCGATCACTGAAAGTCCAATAAAAATCAATTCAGTTATTTTGGACAGTAGCTCGGGGAAATAGGAAGACAGACAGAGACAAAAATATATATTTTTTATTGTATTTGAGTATTATGTAATTAACCACACGCACTTTCAAAAACATAGCACAACACATTTAATTTTAATTCTTTTAAATATTTGTTTTAGGTACTTTGATAATATTAATAATGTAGCTGGTTTTGTTTAGTTTTTTTTATTAATATTTTATTGGTTACGTTTACTTATATTTTTTTCATCTAAATTAGTTACATATTTTCAAAAACTATTTCATAAATATATCTAATAAGCATTCGTATAGTTTAAGCGGGCGAAGCCGCGTCCGGGTCCGCTAGTCATAATTTAATTCATAAAATGTATATCGAGAGGCCGTCGTGGCGGAGATGCCCAAGCGTGTGAAGCGTATAAATGCGACGTTTGTGGATTTGATTCCTACTTAGGGGAAAGAAATATTTGATATTTTCATTTCATCTTCAGTCTTAAAGGCAAAGGAGTGTTTTACCATTAAGTTCCCAGGTTTCCTCTTCCTAATAAAATATTGAGACCATCGTGGCTCAGTGGAGAAGCGTCTTACTGTAACTGTCTTAGGTGTGGATTCCATCTTCCTTGGGGCAATGACTTTTTATTTTTCTATTTTGACAAGACAAAATGCGGCGATGAGTTACTATACTTCATCCTTCTTGCATGCCCAGCTATAAACGAGATAAAGCACAAATATAAAAAAATATAGGTTTATATTATTAATAAAAATTATCATGGCTTCTTTTGATATATTATCAATTTATTTCTCAATCGGCATTATGTATTATTAACGTGACCAGTAACAGAGTGTACGATAACAAAGCATATATTCCAAATAAAGGTTTGTGACATCAATGAAATCTTATAAATGTTGATAAGACTGATGCCTTGGACGATTGACGCAAATGAGGATTATCTTATCAGGTACCTGTACAGCGGATGGCAATGACTTGGGCATCGATCACGAGTTGTTTCTTAATAAAAGATAGAGAAGATAGTGGTTAATGCGATTGAAAGGTGTTAGATAGAGTGATAAGAGAACGGCTTATCTGATACACGCCTCGTCGTTAGGTATATTGAGTTATAAATGTATTTTTTTATAAATTTTCTATATCTACCTTCTTTGTTTTAATATGAAAATTAATTAGGTTTTTAGTTTTGATTAATTGGTTTTGTATTGGGTGTGGTATGGCGCAGTTGACAAGTGCTCAATTGCTCCTAATAAAAAAAAAAACTATCTAGGTTCTAATATTATAAAGCTTAATAAAAGAAAAAGAATAAATAACAACAACAGCAATCATAAGCTTTAACATTCGGGATCTTTTCTTCAACCAATTACCCATTTAAATGAAATATCATAAAAGAAACCTAACAATTGTTAATTCAACGATACTCCACTTGATGTTAGTTCGTTGATATATATATATTTATATATGGTGGCTGGTTGTTCCTATGATAAAGTTTGATTACTGTCATGTCTTTAGTGACACTCGCAAGGTCAAGGCATTTGGTCTCTATAACGCTACATAGAACCATAAATATCTACATACACCTCTAAACACATTACACTTCTTCGCATCTCGCAGTCGGATAAATGGTTTTTATCAACAACTGGATTAGTATAGGATATTATACCACGTTAGTCCTTTTCGAACGAATGAGTGATGAAAGAATGGCAAAAAAGATTTATGATGGAAAATTGAGCGGTAAGAGAGGTAGGGGGAGACCTCGGTTGACCTTCGAAAACACAGTATCAAAGATACTGGAGGAAGGTCACGTAAAAAGCATGAGGACCCCCCGAAGGGCATGTATGAAGAGGTTGATGACAGTGGACGAGGCGAAAGAGGTATGTAGAGACCGTAGCGGTTGGCGCTCCGTTCTTTCTGACTACCCCGCAAGGGATAAAGCGTGAAGTTAAGTTAAGTTAAGTTTTTAAGTTAGTCCTTTTGATATAACCCACTGTTCCTACGGTCAGAATTACCTTTTACACTTTAAATGTGTTCACAACTATTGAAATAGAAAATGAGCAAAGTAATGATATAATATTTAACGTAAAGTGAAATTAGTAGTAAGCATTTGTATTTTGTATACATTGCATTTGAAATAAATAGCGCTGTTACATAGAAATGTGAGCCAAAAGCAACAATCAATCTATAAACTAACTTGGCAATCGTAAATATAAACACGGCTAATTTATTATTTGTTTACTTTATAATATATGTATAAGTATTACGCATGGTGTTCGTGTATTGCTTGACTAATATTTGTTACGATTTTTTCCTTTTTTTTTAGCAAAAAACGTACGGAAACCTAAAAGACTAATATTAAGATACTTTTGGTCCTCACATTGAAAATATTAAATATTTCCCCCGAATTGCAATCAAACCCACAACCGTCGAACGCTTGTGGTCGTTGCGCCAAGACAGCCTCAATTTTTGTTAAGTATATATAGATTAAAATAATTTTGTTGAGGTTTCAATTTAAAGTCATTTTTGTTAGTTCTACTGTCGTAGTAAAAAATGGTTGTAGTAAGAAATGAGTGTGTTCAACCAAACAACTTTATAATATTATAGAGTATATAGTTGCATGTAAACATGTGTCTGTGTCTGTGTGTGTGAGTATATGGGAATTATGCCCACAAATTAAAAACATATGTCGCGAAATGACTAAATGCTGTACCTACATGGTTGTATACAGCGACCTTGCATTAGCTGTATAGAACTAGACGCTATTAAGATTTATGTTTATCTGTTATTAAGTACTTTTAACGTATACATTCTGCTGGGGAAAAAAGAATCTAAATGAAACATTATTCCGTTCTACGATTTTTTCTTTATATTTCTACATATATGTATGTATAATATATAGAGACCGTCGTGGCGCAGGCGCAAAGCATCCGACGATAAACGCAATTTTTAGTTCGATTCTCACTCGAAGAAATTAATTGTTTTCTTTTCCTCGTTCTGGTGAAAAGACAAGCTTGCAACGTAGAGTTTCGTCACTGATCAAATATCTCGAGAATTCGGCGGAAAGTTGGGCGGTTTCTAAATGTGAACGGAATGTCTTAATGGGGTGGTGCGTGGAGAACATAGGAGTATCCTATGGTTCTCTTGCCTATCTGTTTTGCGAGATACAGCATTAAGCTAAAATATCAAATAAATCAGACCTTCCAAATACGGCACGGTTCATATATACATATATATCTACATATTATTAATGTATAACGTCTTACACAACTACATGCTCAATCTGCTGCCGTGGTGCAGTGGCGCAGCATCTGTAAACACTACTATTTTACTTGAAGTCTTGATTATATTTAAATAATTTTCATTTGACAGCTGTAATAGAAAAAGCGCTGCGTTGAGGACCGCAATCAACACGTACCACCTCGAAAATTGGCTGTAATGTGGGGTACTTAGCGATTTAATACTAGGTTCCCCTTGTGTAGCCTGCTATGCTGTAAATAAACCTTTAATCTGACTACTCAATATAAAATTACATAAAAATAAATAAACAACACAATAAGACGCAAATACAAGCGAACCCAATTAAATTTGATCTACACAGTCATTTCACTGTAACTGATAACTCACATATAATGCGATGTGTTTCGTTCTTATCATACAAACAACTATAAACAACTATAGTATAAGTATAGTAATGAAATCACACATTCGTAACGTTGGAGTCACGTAAGAGATAGTGTAATCGTTCAACTTATGTATTGTAAATGGTGGCGTCAGACGAAACTTCAAGAAGCTTATTGTTAGGTATTTACTAGTTGTCACCTACAACTTTGTTCAGAGGGAAATCCATTTTTCTCATTTCCATAGGAATTTCAGGAAATTGTCTCTTAGTCCTCTACTCTTCTTAACTTAGTTATATGAAAAATTTTAACTTTTTAACAATGTTTTAGTAATTTTATATTTATGTCTATATGAGATTTATCTTTAAAGGCATCTTTTGATATGTCTGTGTATTTGAGTAAATAATCCCTGTATTTTGTTATAAGACAAGTTCATTAACTTTAAGCAAATTTTGTGGGCAATGTGTGATGGGTATTGGAACTTAACACAGCATGTTTTTCATCTAACCACCATACAACCATTACTTCCTTTTAATAAAACGTGTATAAAGCTACCACAGTCTCGAAAGGCAGTAAAGTTATCTAACGAAATGTATACTCTAAGTATATATTTAAGGTAAAAAATATAGTTAAATACATAGCAACACCGCATACACCGTTGAGTGTCACAGGAATGCAGACGCGCTCATGCCTCTAAGTTTACTTTGACAGATGTCAACTGTATCTGAGCTGATAACGACATCGTCTTATCAGTTGTTTGTTAACGGAACACCTCCGCGTCGCGTGGTGCACATATGAGTGTATGGTGTTTTCATTTTGTATAACCTAAGTTTGAAAAAGATAGTTAATTATTATATATTGAGGACTAAACGCAAGCGCTGGGGGGAACGATTGTATTCAATTTATTTTCACTTAGTAGATGAAGCGCGGTGTTGAGTTCCGCTTAAACCCGCTATGTCTGGAATATTTCACGGAAAGTGGACGATGCAATTAGAAAAAAGCGTGAAACTAAAAAAAATTGAAGCAGCTTATTGTTATGTACTTAATGTCTTCATAGTGTAAAGCAAAAAAAAACATTAAAACGTCATTATTGTCCCCACTAGACCTTTAAAATAGAAGAAAATATAATATTAATATGCCTTCCTGTGGAATTAAACCCACAACCATCGCGTGTTCAGTTAATCAAATCAAAATTGCGCAACGGTGGCGTCATTACATGATTTACAATAAACAATTTATAATTAGTTTACTCTCGTCTCCGCCTTTATCGCTGTCGACTTTGACCGCTACTATGAGAAATATTGCAGCCATTTGTAAATATTCAATACATTATTTAAGGCTAATATTAATAATTTTATTGGTATGGTTAGTATAATATGTATGTATGACAATTACAATTGCCTTTGGTTTCGTCAAAAAATTTGTAATAATTTGAGATCGTCGTGGCGCAGCCGCACAGCGTTGGACTGTTGATCCAACAGTAGTGGGTCTCATTCCCATTTAGAATGTTTTTATTAAAGATTTCTTTTTGTTCCCATCGAAAGTGGAGTGTCATGGTGTGAGGTTACAAAAACTGACATATATGTATTTATGTAAGTACTTTTGTTATTATGACTTTCGGCATTCACAACTCAGCAGATGGACTCCAGTTGCATATTTGTCAAATTCGCTACTATTTATCATTCAACACATTAATTAAATTAATTACATCTATATTTTAAAATTTTCTCTCCAATGTGTACTTTATGTGATAAATCTTTTGTTTGTATTGATAAAAATAATATATAATCGATACCTACTAATATTATAAAGCTGAAGACCTTACTTAACCGAATGCGGCAACTCTAGGAGCTGACGGACTGGCTCGAATTGAAAATTTAATTTTAAATGTTAGAAACTTCAATTATCGAAGAAGGCAGTATTACATCACGTTTCTCTATAATCCACTGTACCTGCTGTCAGAGTAACTCTTAGTTTCCATCTAACCACGCGGGCGAAGCCTCAAGTAAAAGCTAGTAGCTATATATTAATATACATTATATAAAATTGTTCACTGCACACCGCCACGAGCGGCCCGCGTGGCTGATACCTTATCTCCCGGTAACTTTCCACTATATATCTTCAACGTAACTTAACTGTTTATTTGCATACTCCTCGTTTTGTACAACCGGATGTTTATAAATGTGATAATATTGATAAATTGTTCACGAAACGGGAATGAGTGCGGCCGATTGTGGTTCGCTTCGATGTTTTAATGTAGTAGGTACAGTGTATTATTGAAATTATTTATTCGTTAAAACGAGAAATGCGTGTTTTCAGAAATTAATTACATATATATAAGTGACTGACGTAGTGGCACAGCATTACACTGTATTTTTTTCACCGCCTCGCTCTGATAAAAGAAATCAAAGCGGCGTTAAGGTCCGCCACTCAACATGCAATACGTCTTGAAAATTGTGCGGTCACAAATGTCTGATTTTTTTCAGTTCAAATTATTATCTTTATGGAAAATAATCGATATAATTATAATAGATAAAGATCAAAATATTTTGATATTTTTTAATTAAAAAAATTGCACTATCATCGTACAAAATCTATAAATAAATAAAAAAACTACATCATAATAGCGGTTCGTGACCAACAGCTCAGTTTTACTAAATCATCGTGTCCATGCTAATAACATTGTTGCACTCGGCTGTACAAATAAAGCAGGTTATCGATATTTGTTTAGCTTCACGCTGTATCTCGCATATAACATAGTAGGCAGAGTGAACGTAGTGTTAAGACTCTCCTTTCTTTCTTCGATCATCCGACCGCCTAGCCTTTGCTATGTGAGAAAAAGCGTAAAACTACTTATTTTTCTATATTTATACATTTCAAGGGCACGCATTGAGTACACTGTTAGGAGGATATGCCAAATTGCTTACATTAGATAACGATGTGACATAACGTTACTAAAAAAAATGTTACAAACTCGTGACTTTAGCTGAAACGTAACAAGAGTTCTTTAGAATATTTGCTGGATCTTTTTTAATAACATTTTTAAAAATATTTTACAAATTATTATTTTTGGTAAATGCATAAATACTCCATTGTCTACTTTCCATCCAAATTCGAAACATTACTTGTAGAGTGGTGGAACTCAACATCGTACTTAGTTTTACTAAACCGAGGAACACGATTCAATCTCGTATAGGCAAAGAGCAAAGAATATTTAAATATTTTTTTCTATACTAAATATCTATACTACTTTGTCCAAAAAAAAACTATTAATTTAGAGAAACAAAACAAATTGTAGTTATTATTATTATAATCATCGATTATTGATAACTGATTATCGATTATTCATTATCAACTTTCAATTATTTAATATTATCTCTAAAAAGTTTTGTCTTTGAACGTTTGAATTAGCTACAAATTTTATTACTAATCTCAACATTCCACATCACCAATATAAAATTCGTTAACCTTTAAAAATAACATAGCTATAGCCTATACTACAAGTACAAGGCCCCATTCTGTCTGAGTGAACACTCTGTTACCTTATTTTATTGACTTCCTTTAACGGCTATCAGATTACCTGGAACTCGGTTAAGGCTTGTATTTACCTCTTTATCACTTGTTGCTTTATTATCAGCTTGTTTCTGCGAATTTTGATATTTAATATGTACTATATATTTTCGTAGATATAATAATATTGTGGTTATTCTAAGTTTATTTATTTGGTACTTTTTAGTATAAGTATTTTGTTGTTTTGGTGGAGACAGTCCACCCACGTATGGAACCTTAAAGTTCCAGAACACAGGACAGTTAAACAAAAAAATATATAATTTTAACACTTGGTTTGTGTCAAGCCCAAATCTTATTAAATATTTAGTTTAGAATTAGAAGTTATAGAGCAACTTAACTTAGCTTCACGCTGTATCCCTAGTCAGACAGATCGGAGCGCCAAACTCTACAGTCTCTGCACACCTCTTTCGTCTCGTCCACGTCCATCAATCTCTTCATACATGCCATCCAGGGGGTCTTCATGGTTTTTAACTTTCTCCAGTATCCTATATATCCTACCTCTCTTACCGCTAACTTTTCTTTCATTAATCTTTTTTTGTCATTCTTTCATCACTATTTCGTTCGACGTGCCCAAATCAACTGAGCACGTTCTTCTTCATTCCTTACCTGCCATTTTTCTTGCCATTTTGTATATCTCTTCATTGCGAATTCGATCAGCATAGCTGACTCCGCATATCCTAGGAAAAGACTACATCTCCACAGCATTCATCTTTCTTTCATTCTTCTTCTGAGCATAGAGTAACTAAATTTGTAAATAAACGATATTGACTCTCTTCAGAAGCGAATTTTTACATAATATTTATTCGATTCAGTTTTTAGAAGACACTTTTTTTTAGAATTGAAAATATAAATCAAAGTTGCGTATATCGTTTTTATTACTATGCTTAGTTACCAATATTTTTCTTACATAGTATGCAGAATTATTAATAAATAATGCAAAATCGTAGTTAATCAAAATCTAATAACAAACTAATACAAATTCAAGCCCCGTTATAATAATCCTCTAAATAATTTATAATATTTTAGTTATAAACACATCGTTGTGTCGCGAGTAAACGGATACTCTCACACAAGGCCCCGTTCTGTCTGGTTCCATACGTTACCGCACAAATGGCGAGGGACAATCAGCCATTCATCGCCTATCGTGTTTCCCAGAACCTTATATCATAAATCATAATTCAAGGGCCTTTTATTATTATTGACTAGTTCCTGCTTAATATTATATTTGCGCGTGTTCTAGATTTTTTATTTTATTGGAGACGATGATCGTAGATTCACGCTGTATCCCGCACATAGGAGAGTAGCCAGAGGGAACCTAGTGTTAAAACACTCCGTCCTCATTAACGTGAGTCCGGTACTCACTTTCCCAGTCCCAGTCCCAGTACCCACTTTTCGCCGGCAAAGCGCGGCGTTGAGTTTCGCCACTCAACACGCAATGCCTCGAAAAATCCGCGGAAAGTGGAGAACGCAGTGTCTAAACACTACATTCACTCTGCCTACCCTGCAGGGGTAAAAGATATCACCCTGTCTAGAGATATCATCGGTTAATTTCTCGAAATCCATACGGTATTTCAAAACTGATATTATCAAATTTGGTTAGGTAGAGATCTCAGACAGTGGAGGCGAGTTAATTCACATTTTTAAGGGGCCTATCATACCAGGCACCAGCTACTCTTAGGTGGCAAATCCCAGCCACTGCGCTGAGCTCCGCAACTTGCACACGGTAGGCTCCATGGGCACAGTTAATCCATAGAATGCTAAATAATATCTTTTCTCGGCTATCGAGATGACTATCAAGAGGATCAAGGGTAAGGCGTTCCATGCGTTTGATACCGCCATTCAACATGACACTTATTATAATAAGTAATAGAGGAATGACTAAAAACGCTAACTACTTTCAACCTTCCCCACGATATAAGAGATATAAAACGATGAAGATATGAAAAATATATAATTTGATCAACATTTTAAAATAATTTCAACGGTTCAAACAACAATATATTAATCGTAATATAATATGTATTTCGTAGAAGTTTCAATACTTAATGATTAAAACATGTGTTAATTAAAATTATATACTATATCCGTCGAGACCGTCGAGCAAACAGGCAAACCACAGAGTGCACTGGGAACTCATTTTTTATTAATACCTACAATATTGTGACGGAATGATTTAATGATGTATTTTAGTTTCGTTTGCGCATTGTCAACAGGTAAATATGAAACCATCCCGCATACGTATTCTGTTAGGTAGGCAGAGGGAACCTATGGAGTTACAATGCTCCGTTTCCTTTTTTTCCATCCAATTTTCGCTTCGTTGCATATCGAGTACCGAAATTCACCGCCATACAATGCGGAAATACAAATAATTCTCTGTCCCGAGCTGAAATCAAACCGTGTTTACTGTCAGAGGGCAGGCGGTAATGTTGCGTCACGACGACCTTGTTTTTGTTTTAATATGTAAAAAATCGTAGTAATAGCTTATTTATAGTCTATTACAGCGAATAGAGCGTTCCGACGTTTTATCAATGAATTAATTCAAAATACTTAGACGATTTCTCACTCTCATTTTAACCGCAAACTCATTTTTTTATGGAAAAAGGACAATACGGTAACAGCTGCTGATGATTAAGCTTGTAATATTTACTTTAACTATATAAATATTTAATATCATGAAGAATGTGTCACTTCGTATTTATAAAGCAACATTCTCTTTTGAGTTCATTTCAAAAGAACGGTATTTTCTTTACTTTTACATTATTTTAATTGGTGAGTTGATATCCTTATATTTCATTAAAAATACTATCTCAATATTTCTATGACCCAGTAAATTACAACTAATAATAAAATTAATAAAACAAAAAAAGTTTTGGTTTTTTACATGACATTTTTGTACATCGTGTGGCAGTAGGATATCTTCTGTATATGGGTATATTTAAATTATTTTCCATATCTTCGCTCTGGTAGACAAAATGCGTCGTTGAATTTCGCCACATAACACGAAAGTAAAGAACTAGGTGTATTAACACTTAGTGCCTTCTGCCTGCCTTGTTGTGCGGGAATAAAGCGTGAAACTAAAGAGTAATATGATTTTCTTCCAAATATTTTTTCTTTAAATAAGACAATCATAATCTAAGTCTAAGAACCCCTCACAAGCCCAAAAATTTGCTAAATTATTTCTGTACAGTTCACCAACCATCCAGGCCAAGGATATCTGCCCGGGTCACCGCTCGCTATTGATTTCCTCAAATGACTCGGGACCTGAAATAAATGATAATGGTCTACAAACGTGTCTCCCATTTCTAACTATATCCGTCAAGTTACAGAATGCGTAGAAAATTTTGGGATAAATTACTTTATTCTCTTTTCATTTATCTTTCCACTTATGTAACAGTGCAGGGGTTGTCTGTTGGGACTTGGGACGAATTTTTACTTAGTTATACTTGACAGACTTGTTAAAATAACATTTTTAATATAAACATACGAAATCCACATTTTATTTATACAGATATTCCTCCGAGAATATATTTTGTAGATATGATAATGCGATTTATGCTATATGCTGGATACAAGTAAACCTAATAATTTTTAATTAAAAAAAACCGCCTTCAACCGACTACCGCCATAATCAGAACCTAAACAAACTCTTATCATACTATCCTTGAAATATATCCTTTCCAATGAAGAAGAATAAACGAAATCAGTTGGTGTGATATTGAGTTATGCATTTACTTGTCGCGAACATACTTAATGTGATTTTCTCATGGATAACATTGTTAGAAATGGACGAAATTTAAAAGAAACCACATGGGAAGCAACAGCTTTCAAAAAAAAGAATCATCAAAATCGGGTTACCCAATCAAAAGTTAGAGTGAGGTAACTCTCGTTAAAAAAATGCAAACGAATTGATAACCTCCTCTTTTCCTCCCCTTTCCTTTACGATTTTTTTTAGATCTGTATCCATAATTATTTGACCTACTGTGTCATTATGACATCAACAAATCTTGTATACAAAACTATACACATGTCGCAATACTAGCACTGGATACAGTAGTACTACTACCGGGACGCTACAATCAGGCCAAGGATCTCCGAACCAGGTCGTTGGCGGTTATTGATCTTCCCTCGGGACCAATAGAAACAGCATCATTTGCTTAAAAGTGAGATTGTACCAAGTTTCCATATTATTTTTTACACGATGCTGTTTGCATAGCAGAAATTCTGATTGTGGACAATAAATGGAATACCATTTATTGTACGTAGAGACCGGTTGTAAGTTTGATATGTTTTTTTTTTCATTACTTAGTACTACGTACTGAGACATAGCGCGGTGTTGAGTTCCTCTTCATTTCTCGAAAATTTGGCGGAACATGAGGTATGGAGTTTGTTAGAGCTAGGATCCCCCTGTCTCCCTGGTATATGCAGAACACAGCATACAAAAATTAAGATATCAATATTATGCAGAACTTGAAATGAAATTGTAATTGAATTGAAATACAATGAAAGATTATTTCGTTATCCACTTTCAACTTAAACAGATTAAATGCATTGCTACACTTTGTTCAATGAGGAAAACTAAGCTATTATAAATTCTAAAATTCCGCTCAGTGTCGGATTTCACCCACAACTGTAATATACAATTAAAAACCAAGTCGACCAATTAAAGCTTTTTAAGCGTTATTATTTTATTAGCTTCATGGTAAAAAATAAAAACTCTTAATTTTTTAGCTTCGCACTTAGCAGGGTAGGCGGAGGGAACCTGGGAACCTACCACTCCATTCCCATTAAGAGTATTCTGCTCTTTCCGCTGAATTCTCGATCCATTGTGTGTTAAGTGGCGAAACTCAACGCCAAGCAATATATTTTTAAATAAAATCGTTTCTGTCTAATAATCTTATCGCTTGTTCGTCAATCTTCAGATGCAGTTGATATTTAATATATTGAATTAGCTACCCTCCTAATTTTATGTGCTTAGAACGAACCGACCTTTAACTTTTTAGTTTGCTTTTTATAATTATAAGTAGAAAACACTATACACAAAAAATATTTGTAATACATTTTATTGATAAAATCTTAAAATTTAAAACAGTTTTCTTTAATATAAATCCCAATCCCACATACCATAGGTGTTTGAGCCCGGTTGTCCATTAAATATATTAAACGTGTAAGTAAATTTCAATTCAAGTTTAATATCCAATTACATTAATAGATTTAACATACAATTCTATTTAAAGAATACTTACACAAAATGTAAGTAATGTCAGTATGTCACTATACATATTAAGTCAACAAGGGTAACAAAGTAGCACACTACGGAGTTAAGGGACGCTCCTTTGAAAGAAACCTCCTAAAAGTAGGCCAAGGGTGCCCTCATAATACGCGTATACACTTAACTGCTTTGCACGTGGAACTATATTGCAAGGGTTCAACTATTTTCTACTATAAATCACATTTGCCCTTTGAAACTTAATACTAGTTTTATTGTGTTCTTGTATAAATACTCAATTTCAAGCTTAGAATATTGATGTATTCAACAATGTGTAAAAAACTGTTATACTCATATTAATGAATTTAAAAAGGGAGGATGTGACCTTTTTTTAAAACAACCAGCTGAGATATTGCGATTTATTATTGGGAGTGATTTTATAGATTTTTTTTTGTTGTGTTTAATAAATAGGTTAAATATTAAGGAAATTACTTATAATGCCTATAATACTCAGTATATGCACCTTGAAAATACTATTTTGTGACTTTATTTCGCTTATCTAGTATAGAAAAAAATTGGTATTTTTAAAAGTTTAAGTAAGCAGTCTACAACATTAATATTCGTCTCTATAACAAAGAAAACTAAGTAAAATGTGTTCAAACAAAGACATTATTTGTTATATAACGGTACCCGGAGACGGGTGTAAAGACCGGGTCACATCGGGAATCGGGCCAAGGATTCTGCTGCAGATGATATTGATCCGTTAGAAGGATGGTTACAACGTTCACAGCGAGAAGATTTATCTCCTATCCCCATATATTTAAGATCTAAGATAGCAAATCATTCTACCAATATAATTTTGTATTTTTTGTTATGTACCCGCCCCCATTCGGATACGTCAAAATTGTTTGAAACGGAAGAAATTTAGACTTTGATTGTAACACAGTCTACCACAGGTGTTTATTGCTATTATAATATTTGAAATCTTTGTTATGATTATAACGGGCTCCGTCTTCTCTTTGATCTCTCACAGTTTCTTCCCATGACCCCTCTTTTTGTTTATTAATTATAGTTTTTTCTTTTGCTTATTTTTGGTTATTTGAAAATATGGGTCAAAATAAATAACATAAATCGCATTATACTTGACTTCAGATGGTTAGAAACAATCTAAAGTCAAATATAAATATAATAACTGTCATTCAGTCTTTTTTTATATGTTCTCTTTGAGTGTTCTTTTTTTTCTTTAGCTTCACGCTATACCTTGCATATAGCACATTGGGCTGATTGTCCCGTTTCGGCCTTAATTTAAGATATTATATTTTATTGAGGCCAGTCAGTCATCCACAAAGTGTACTGCAAAACCAAAAAAATGGTTGTGGGTTTGATCCCCACTCGAGGAAATGAAATATTTATTTAAATTTATATTTTCATTTCTTCGCTCTGGTGTAGAGGCAAAGTGCTGCGTTGAGTTCCACCACTAAACACGCAATGCCTCCAGAATTCGGCGGAAAGTGGGGAACAGAGTGTCTTAACACTAGGTTCCTCCTGCCTACCCTGCTGTGTACAGCGTGAAGCTGAAAAAAAATTATTATGTTGAGTGTCCTTTGTTCTCTCTTAATTTGATTGAAGATATGGTAACATCCTAATTTTCTAATTATCGCCTTAATACTTTATACTATAACATGTAGCGCTGGTCCTGTTTCTATAGTAACATATTTGTAAGAGAACTTTGGACGCTTCTCGAGAAACCCAAGGGCTCTATGAATTTATTGGCATTAGCGTCGCACGCATAAAAAAGGTTTTCCCAACTGACAATACCTAAGCCATTGTTTTTTCCTCCTTTAATATTGTAATAATTGATGTTTTAATTGCAAACATTTAAAATCTTTGTCAAGTGTTATGTATTTGTATTATAAACTAATATCGTACCGTTTTTTAATTTAATATAAAATGTATAAGTGTAGGTAACTTTTTTTTATCAGTTTTAGTTACCCGTCTCCAACATGATGCGGGATAATCTGTAACTTAGTGATGAGTCATTCTTTATTTTATGGCTAACCTTTAAATTTTATCATTGCGTCTAGGTTAGTAGATACGAATTCATCTCATCATCTTGCCACACTTAGCAATCTAAAATATCTTAAATTTGGAAATACCTTCGGGTGGGTGGGAAGTGGTAGCCTTGGTCAAAGCCGCCTCAGCTATCGCGTTTTCAGTCAGATACTGTGTAGTTTAAACAATTTAAACCATGAACCAAAGATATATTCATGAATATTGGGCGAAATGTGGAGACCGGAGCGTAGCTTTTTTTTAGACAGATCCAAAAAAACTTTATAAATGTGTTTTTATTTTATACTGACATTTTATTCGAAAACTTCATAAATACATTTAAGAATTATTTTTAATAGTAATAAAATTATTAATTCATCGATACCAGACATGTTAAGGTCCGTTTAGTTGCCACCAGCCTTCATATTTCCACATAGCGTGTACCTATATAAATCTCATTATTACTGGAGTGCCCATCGAATGTTTAAATCGATAGTCTGACGCATGCGTGGTTCACCCTCCACCGGCTCGATAGTGCACGTCCCCCCTACTACCGTCTGGGGTAAACGACTCGTTACGATAGGTCTAGGACCGAATATTTTATGGTTTTTTTTTGACATTTGTAGGTAGTTTTGGTATGTTTTCTGTTATCGATATCTATATGAAAGGAGTTTTTGGTTTTAAATTTTTATTATTTATTGTAATTATAAGTTATTTTTTCTCTTTAACATGACAAGATACGTTTTAAAAAAAATTTTTTTTTTGTTGATACACCATATGTGAGATCAGTCATGCGACCACAAGCATGTAACTGTAAGCTCCACAGGTTGTGGGTTCGATTCCCACTCGAAAAAATTAAATATTAATAAATATTTCCTGATAAGGAGACAAAGCGCAGCATTGAGTTCCGCCACCCAAAATGCAATGCTTCCAGAATTAGGCAAAAAATTAGGAACAAAACAGTCTAAATGAGAACGGAGTATTTTAATATCGAATCGAACCTATCGCAGGTTCCCTCTGGCTACTAAGTGCGGGGTATAACGTGCAGCTAAAAAAGGACATAAATGGCGCAGTGGGACAGCGTCTTTGATGAAGTTTATAAATACAAAAAATGGTACCGGTGCATAGGAATGTTTTTGGTTTAATGCGATCGTTCTAGTTTCAAATGAAATAAAAACCACAACTGTCAAATTAGATTCGCAGAACGTAACATTTCCCGGGTGGGAATTGAACCCACAACCGTTGCCTTCAGTCAGACGCTATGCCGCCGGCCTCTATAGCAATATATGTCTTACTAAATAAATATGTCACGCGCAGTTTATCTAACGCTATCGTTATCATATTTAATGAAAGAATATTCCGGGACCGATCGATAGTGCGCCATAACAACGCGCTTTGTGTAACACTAATTATAAATTATGATTAAATTACTAATTAACACTTGTTGCTATGTCCTTCATATCAAATGAATTTATCTATTTATATTTTTATTTATTTTTCATTTAGGACTTCACATGATGAGCAGAGTTCTAGAAAAAAGATGTATGTGAATAGAATTATAAATATTTAAATGTCTCCAAGCACTTTCTTCTTCATTTACGATAATCTCACTATTATCTGTTATTCTTTGCAACGCTCACAGAATAACATATTCTAGTTGCGAGTTGCGAGTTCTGTCAGCTAGGCCGGCTCCGCGTATCCTACGAAGATATCGTAAAACATAATATCTATATTTAAAAAACTTTATGCGAGACAAAAAAAACTATAATCATGCTTAAATTAAACGAAACCAATTATCCTACAACTTTATTTTAAAAAGTCCATACCTTGTAGGCATGTCAAATATCGATGTATTGTTTCCTTGCAAAATGACTGAATATTTTGTATGACTAGCAATTTATGACGTCAAATATTACTGACATTATCTACGTATATTAAAATTTATAATAATTAACAACGTCATTCAATTCTGTGTTATAATAATTTTCCTTGTTTTTTTTATTTATGTTTATAAAAAAACCATTTCGAAAATTCAAAAATAAAATATCTTTGTATGTTAAAAGCATGACGATTTACGAGTGAATTAAAAATATTAGTATAATAGTATCTTAATTAGCAAGATAATAATATTATTACATTTTCTAATGAAAATAAATACTTTAAAATTATAATGATATGAGAATTCAGTTACGCAGCTGGTTTCATAAATGTCTGCGGTACTTTAGTAATTATTACTAATTTATATTACTAGAAGAATAGACGACGATTTACGATAGAACAATGCGAGTTCTTTAATTATGGCAATTAGACAAATTGAATCAAGGTATGTGTGTGTTCAGTAATTCGGAATTACTGGTTCGGTAAATGTTCTTTTATAACCAAATTATATTCAATAAATACTTATCATATTTTTTTAAAATAATTTTATTTAATAATATTATGTGCGATCCAGACCATACAAATAATAAAAATAATAAAAAGAACTTAAACATGCATACTTAGAGTCAAGGAAAATGTCTTTTATTATTTAATTTCATCCATAACAAAAAAAATATACAAAAAACATATTGAATGTCAGACAAATAAACTCTGTATTTCGGAAATCCATTTTAATGTTACTACAAACCATTGCATAATAACAGTGCTAAATAATAATTCCCAAGTTTAATCAGTCACGTTTTATTGGTTTATCTTCTCTTTCGTACACTTTACAAAATATGGCGTGAACTCTCTCTCTCCAGGGGGGAGAGGTGGGGGCGTGACGTCAGAGATCAATACCGTTCTATGTGCATGATGTAACTTGTTTTGGGGTCTTTACACCGCTATAATAGTACATTTCAAGGGTGCTTATGCTTAGGTAGTATTTATGTGACGCTATACTCGAGTTCTTTCAATATTTTTCAGAAGACTCATTTCGTTCTCTGTTAAAATATGTCAAGAAATAATAGCTTCGGTAGACATTATATATTTTTATATTATATTTTTTATTTTGACTGAGTGTTCTAATTTAAATAATAATTAAACAAAAGTCAGGTTAAATACAACATAACGCTTAATTACATTTAAAGATCTGATGCAAAATTGATACTATCTTAGTATATAATAAAAAAATAGATTTTTCTCTCATTAAATTTTTAAAGTAAAACTATTTATTTACATTACTCAACATACTTAACTGTAAAGATTTAAAATAAATGAAAACCACAAATATTAATTATGAAGTATTTCAGCATATTGAACTCCGAAAACAATAGTCTATTGTACTTTTCATTGTGGTCCATGCTGGTAAATTTTGTAATTATTCAGATGTTTAATTATTACTCAAATAACGAAACGGTTGCAGTTGTGGCTATAATGCCAACGGAGCCACCAAGAGTGAGTAGTGACACCAGTAGGTGTCAAATAAATAGCGTGTTCAGCAAAAGTTCATATATTAGTCGCTTGATGTGCGCAACGTAAATAAACATTGACACGTGTTAGGGAGTGGACCCAGGCATGCGCCTTGAGGTACCCCACATCGATCCGAGCACTGCTGACTAAAGCTAGATTACAGCTAGGCTCTCGGAGAACAAAAGACACCAAAATCAAGCACTACTAGACAATGAACGGTATTATTTTAAAATGTATGTTTAAAAATATACGCACATAATAAAGGCGAATATAGACGAAAGCTTTTATAAACGTATGTTCGTGAATGTTATAGATAAATATATTTTTAGGTTCGTGATATGCGAGTTATTGAAAAGCCAATGGAAATACGTCAAACACCATATACCATACATGCGTAAACTCTTAGGAAAGTATTATGTATAATATTATAAAAAAATATTCATAAATATTTAAAAGCAAGTTTATTGCACGTACATATCTTAACGACAGCATGTGTTATATCAACATTATATTTTGAACATAAACATGTAATATATTACGTTTCACAAACAAAAAGTTCTCAAAATCGATAGCCAAACTGCTGTTCTGCGTATCGCGCCACCTACGCTGCTGTCGCCCTAATCATTATTGTGTTTAGTCATCATTTTCTACTGTTATTACTTACTTGCTGTTAGAAATTTTTGTAATTTTGCAAATGCATCATAAATACAAGAGTATTCGCGATGTGTTTAGTGAAACTCGAGAATGCAGATCAAATATTACTAAGGGGCGGGGCAAATCATTTTTTTTCAACATGCAGGTTCCCTTATTTTTTTAGACAAAACACGCTTAAAATCAACGTTTCTAAAACTGTTGAACGTAAAATAATATCTCTAGATTCTCTCTGTCTACCCCGAAAAATGCATTGCAAGAGGCTATGCATTGCAATAAAGTCACAATCATACAATGTTAATGATTTTTTGTAAGGATTAAACCAAAAAAATATTGTAAATCCTAAATTATCCTATTGTTTTCTGTTTAACTAAACTATTCTCTATTATAGTCCATAATAAATTGGTAATCCTTCTTAGTACTGAGCTAAGCCATAAAACAGGCAAAAACTTTTTTTACTCACGTTCATTCTTTACTTTATCTTCAAAAATTCTTATTATTATTACAGGTGTTTCTTCAATGATTTGCAGATTCATACAAGTGTTTATTAATTGTTACTTTAATGTTAAATATACATCAGTACACCTGCATAAAATTAAGTACAATATATTTTCGGTAGTCTATATTCTGACGTAGCAATCTCCACAAAGGATGTAGTGAATCTATGCCGGAATAGATGTAAATAAACATAGCTGGCACGTGCCGCTGGAGATGGGCTCCGCGCAAGCGTACTACCGCATTAGTTCATTGCACCGTTAATTGTTTAGCATTTTTCTCAAATCTTATACATTCAAATTTATTTTTTAAGAATGGATGGCTAATGTTAGTCATTAACATTTCTCGTATAATACAGAAAATCTTATATTATTCATCCTTTTTTGACTGCTTTCCATTTGTCATAGTATTCGTTACTTTAGTACTTATAAATGTGGTCATTTCACTTCAAATATTGATAATGTAAATTTCAGTACTTATAATAATACAAAGAGATAAAACCTTTTTGTACACAACAATTACATTACCTGTTGTCTGATATGTAATTGACCAGTGACGCAGTCTTTGCTTCTCCTAAGATATTTATAAAAAACAATTAACTGATAAGATATGATAACAATGTCTCGAACTCTCGATGGATTATAGAAGTGTACCTCATATATATACTTAATAGTCCAAAAAAACCTTATAAAGAAGGATTATGATCTTTTTAAGTAGATATTTAATCGACAACCATTTAATTTCGGAATATTAAAACAGCGTAGACTCTAAGCTTCAAAGCATTTTATTTGGATACCTGAAGGCAATCAAGTAATCGCATTTACTTCTCAGTTTCACATCACAATCAGACGGAAACGTAATCAAATTTTGTTGAACTCATTTGGTACTAGGATTTTCAATTCTTTATTAGCTACATTTCTTTTGCTTTGGAGCTAACGATTTCGACATTGTATCTGTCATTGATGTCGCTGTTAACCTCGAACCAGAAACCGTCGCTTGTAATCGCACGCTTCTGCCCCTGCGCCACAATAGCACTTACATTTGAAGTATTTTTGTTGTTCAAAAATTACATATTACAGAAATCCGTTAGCATAATTCGCTATAACAATCTTGTTGACAGGTTACTAAAAGCTACGAGTACGTGAGTAATTTCGAAAGCTTCAACATGTGTATATTTAAACAACCAAAAACACAAAGTGAGCTCGACCGGAGAACGTGTTTTAGTGAACACGGGCCGCAGTTATAGTATACGATATGATCGGTCGTCATTACCTGACCGCATAACTGTTTTTCCCCGATCCTACGCATACAAAAAGCGATGGGCCTTTATTATTATTAAACACAACACGGCGAGCGGCAACATGGCCGCGCGCTGTTGCCGCTCCTCACGCTCGGCTAACTCGTCACGTGACGTCACGTCTCAAGATGGCCGCCGCACCGGTCGCGGAGCCCCGCTCCCGTCTTCCAGCCGGATCCAACGCGCTTCATAATAATAATAATTTAAAACGCAGTCGCCTTTGAGGAAACCGAGTGAGGAATGAGAATAGATTGAAATTGAATGCATCGAGCACGTCGGTTATACGCGTTAGCGCTAATTGTTATTCTACAACGGCAGCTGTTTACTTTCGATGAATAATATCGACTCTACTAGCGGAATCTATGATTTAGCGGATATATTATTATATTAAATTGTTTGACAAGTTTTATACGTTTTATTTTATTACTTTTCGGGACCGAGACGTCCGTGTGGATGTTTTACACATCACTTTGTTAGTAAATGTTTGGCTAATTTTCATATAGATCCTTCTCAGACTGTTATACCGAAAACTGGTCTTATATTATAAATAACGGACAATCTATTAATAATAGTATTTTTCTGATTTTGTCAAGGGATCATTTATATAAAATAATTACTATAATGAGTCTGTTGGTCAACAACCGCAATGATGTTACTGCATCTGGTAGATTGTTGTGCATATACCGGGTTCGTTATCGTGCGGGGGGCGGACGTGGGGGCGCCGGGGGGAAGGGGGCGCATCCGCGTCGGGCTAACGGCTCGTCCTCGGCGCGTCGCGGTGCGCGCGCTGACGTCACCGCTCGATAATGGCCGCCGCCCGACCCCCCGCGGCCGCGCCACCCGTCGCAACAGCTCAGTCTCTCTTCAACTCGCCACCAGAGCGATTGCTTCGACATTGCTCCGCTACGTTGCATGTGATACTAGTGCTCTGTGTACCATGGTGACAGTGTTTTTCTTTTCGAGTAAATAAAATTTGTGAAAATTTTCAAGGGGAGCGAAGACCGATCTCTCGCACACCGCAACACGTTCGGCGGCGAGATGTCGGTGATGCAGAAGCGCCAGCACTGCTACTTGTGCGACTTGCCCCGCATGCCGTGGGCGATGTTGCACGAATTTTCAGAGGCGGTATGTCGCGGATGTGTTAATTATGAGGGAGCGGATAGGATCGAGATCGTTTTGGAAACGGCAAGACAGCTGAAGCGCGCACATGGTTTTCAAGAAGGAAGGGGTCCTACCCATGCTAAAGGAGCCCACCGAGCACCGATGGAAGCACATCAGAATGGAGGAGAAAGTACTGCTAGGCCAGCTCCTCCGGCTCATCATGCTCCATCTGCAGGATTTACTCTACATCATTCAAGACCCACGACAAACGCTGGTCTTTTGGCAGAGTATGGAGGACGCAGAGAGGAGCACGACGGCAGGCGGTTAACTCATTTACCGCTAGCTCATCTGCCAACGCATGCAGGTGGTCGCCTGGCTCCGGGTTTAACGCTAAAACGACCTTTAGATGACGATGACCACCAGGCACATCATGAACCAACAAAGAGGCTTTTAGAGGAGCACAGTCGGCCACCACTAACTCGTGGTGATTCCTTACCCGCCGTGTCCTTAGCCGCTCCTTTTGCTCCTGACCGAGTCTTCAAGCAAGAGAAACATCCATTACGGACACCGTCTTTTGATGCATCTTCATTCAAATCTAATGGTAAGTTCATAATTTATATTAGATTTAATTCAATATTAAAGTATTGCGACGTGTTGCAAAAGTCGTTCGTTTCATGAATATTACGCTATTTTTGGAAGGAAATTCCCACATAATTATTTCATATAATGAAATAGTTATTTTTTAGTTTTATATTTTTGTAATATAATTATTTGATTATATTTTATAATCTCTGTGCTACTTTTATTAATATTTCAATTATAAATTGATACTTGAGGCAATATTGTTGTAAATGTATAATATTATTTTCAATTTTTTGAAATCCATAAGATAAAGAAAATGATTTTGAAGAATTTATCGAGCAAAGTAAACGAGCGCATGAGATAACGTAGTTAAAATATTGTTGTTTATCATTTACAGCACACTTTAAAATAGCTTTTAATGATCACGCTCAACGCGATAAGGTAGTGGATAGTGATAGTTGTATATACGTTCCGTAAAAGCGGAGTTTTGCGCAAGCGTTCGCCAAGGGATTCATATCTAGGTAGATGCATTAACTCGGTCCATAAATACAAAACCGGTCGGACTGGTTGAGCGTTCTCGAAAGCGACGGCACTCCGCACTCCGCGCTGGCCTCCTCCTCGCACAGCGGCGTACGTACAGACGCCCACGTAACGAGCGCGCCGCCGTGAATGCACGACAGCGTCGGCGCGGCAACGTCGCGTGACGACATTTTCGCTCGCGTACGTATGTAGGTAGGCCGTCGAGCGAAAAAATATAGCGCCTGCCTACGCTTGGCAGAGTTGCTCGACCACATTCCGGCGGCGTGTGTACAGCGCTCGGAGGGAGCGCTGCGGCCAAAAAGGTCACCACGTGACGTCACCACCGCCATATGGCCGCGCCTGCCGACCAGCACGCCCTTTCGCACGTTACTCTAATAAATTATCTGTTTACGTTCCATTTCATTGTGACATTTGATGCGATGCATGTCATCTATAGCACACGGTCTCGTGCCAGACCATCGAGTGTTGAATCATATCGCCACGCTGCCTTATATTGGAGAATAGAATTGTATAATAGTTGATCAATATGGTCAGTAAATGAGAAATAATAAAAAAATATATATCTTCTTTATTCTATTATTGGGGTTGTAATAAATTAAATTCAACATGTTGACAAATATGGGCTTGGGATACATGACGCACGATTGTAAAGTAAATTATAACTATATTAGAAGCTAAAACGAATATTGCGCCAGTAGCAAATGCACACATATGGAAAGCTCGGGAATGTGACGTTTGGCAACGTCGCGCTGCGATACGAGCCGCTGCACATTCAAGTGTGCCACTATCGCCGGGCGGCCTGAGAGACCAGCGCCACGCCGCACCAGGCAGTGACACATCGACACGCTACGTAAGCGCGTATTAACACACAATGCTATTTATAAGACATTATGTGCGTGTGTGAGCGTGTGTTTACTATCCGACGGTCCACCGCAAACGATGTGTCATCCAACATTGAATGTGAGGTTATTCGGACAAATTGAAACGGTGTCGTTCGACGACGATGCAACGAAAGTGGCGCATGTCGAATTGTTACTGACACTCGTGCCAAGAAATATACTATATACTGCCAAATTAATTGAACAGAGTGACGTTACGCGAAACTAATATAGAGCGATATCGATTCATTTGTTCTTTACATCGCATATATTTAAAAACAAAATACAAAGATACAGAATAGACATGGCGCAATATTCTGATATACATATTTTGTTACAGTGTGTTACTTTATTTCCTTATGCATTGGTTTAAGAATATAACAATATTAATGTAAGCGGGAACGACTTTTGGAACATTCTTAATATAATCAAACTTATGCGTCATCTAAGCAAATGTATTTTTTATTTAATTGTTGTGTATTATAAGAAATAAATTATTAATAGGATTTTTTCTTTAGGATATGCTAACAGCGCTCCTCTTACGAATGGCTCTGCTGGATCTCCCTTGGGTAGGACTGCTGGTTCCCCACCAGTCACCGGAGCTGGTGCTGGACCATCGCCAATGGCTGCTTTAATGTCTGTAACAGATACTCTACCCCCTGGATCCCCACGGTCAGCTGGAGGTTCCCCTCCTCAACCGCCACCACAGCGCTCTGCTAGCCGGTCTAGCCAACACTCGCCCAATTCATCAGGTAAGAACAGAATTTCATCTAGCGCATATATTCTGCGTTTCTTCATATTTGAGAATCTTTAAGGAGCATGTATTCATACAAAATTGTTTATTATGAATCTAGAAACATGTATCCTAAATATACATGCACATCTTCATATAATTTTAGCTAGTTTATTCAACGATTGTAACGACTATTGTGTCTTAATGAGTCGGACTCGGGCGGTCCGATAGCCACAGTCGCATTTTGACGCGGCTCCCGACGACCGCTCGCACTCGTAATTTCAGCTACAGTCTGCTGTAAAGCAAACTTAGTTTTTCTTTATTGTGTTTCCTTATATTGTAAAAATTAGCAGACGGTAGCTAAAAATAATCCTCCGGTCCGGCAGGGTCGAACGGCGGGCGGCGGTCGTCGGGTTCGCGGCACGTGTCGTCAACGACTTCGGTGTCGTCGACGGAGGCCGGAGAGGGTGCAGAGGCCGCAGCCCCTGCGCCTGCGCCTCTTCTAAAGTGCACCCTCTGCCAGGAGCGCCTCGAAGACACACACTTCGTACAGTGCCCGAGCCAGCCGCACCACAAATTCTGCTTTCCATGCTCCCGTGACTCTATCAAAAGACAGCAAGGATCTGAGGTGAGAATCTTCTTTAATAATATTTGTTTTAATTAAAAATTCTAATTACTTCTGTAAATTGATTAGTTTTCTAATAGCATTATTCTTAAAATTGTTTTTCTTTTCAGGTATACTGTCCAAGCGGTGACAAATGTCCCTTGGCTAATTCGACGGTACCCTGGGCTTTCATGCAGGGCGAGATAGCCACGATTTTAGGGGAAGAATTCAAGCCGAAGAAGGAACGGGAGACCTAGGGCAATGTGCCAAAGACCCGACTTTATCTCTTGTCCCTCTCGATGTAAATGAGCACGAGAGGAGTTTTGCCCGTAAGGGAGCTTTCGATAGCCTTGCGCATCGAAACTGCGGCTCCGATAGGGATACGCGGCCAGGCCGTGATAGACCGATCACTTGTATATAAATTGTAAATAAATCCATATAACTTTAGTTCGCTCATCAAGAGTGGCGATTTGGAATTGGTTCTCCGGATGGTCGGATATAGACCGTATTCAGCGTAATGGGTTCTTTACGATTCAGCCGATTGTAACGAAATCGCTGGTTTTTGTTTTAATGAGCTTTGCAATATTCTGAATATAGTACATATCTGTTTTTCGAAGATTTTATTATTGTCTTGATTCTTGACGATCCTTTAGAAACACGACATCTTTTGATCTGAAGTAACTCTCGATGTACGACGGCGATGTCGCGTATATACATGTTATATGGGATTTCTTTGGATGCCATTTTCTTAGTTACCTTTAGGTTCCGAACCATAGTTAACTTGGCATTTATTTATATTGTGATTCTTATACACTATACGAGTATTATGCGATATATGATCATGACATTTATGTAGTCGAGTACTGACTGTAAAAAAGTAGTTTTTCTGATATCGATGGCGCACCGCGCCCTGTACAGATAATTAGCTCGGTGTACATTTGTATTTATTACATACATTCGCATGTGAAATAGTGTTATTTTATATTACGAAGCGATTTATTCAGAGTGGCTCGAGTTCCGTTACTGTATTTCATTCGGTGAAATGATTCGGCGTGGAAATGGTTGTTTCTTTTATTTTTTTTTATTTACGGAGTTGCGTTAAGATTGGAAATCGTTCAAAATTGTAATTTTCAAAGTTATGAGTTCTTTAAATATAAGTTACGTCAATGGAATGGGCCGAAGGTCAGTATTAGTGGGATTGTACCTAGTCATTTTGAGAAATGTCAAATTGTCAGATCCGCGAGCACGCGGCCGTTATAGGAACTCTTAAAACTCGCTGCTATATTTGTATAAAGTGAAGTAATTATCATTATATTATTATTATTATATATATGTCATAATGTTATACAGTCGTAGTGGGTCAATTTCGAAGGCTATCAGACGGCAGTCGGCTTCGAATCTTGCTTTCGCATCGGCTTTGGTCATAGTTTTATGAAGCCTCGATTGTTGTTGTAAACTGATAAGTCACGCTAGATGCTTCGAGTGTTCACTTGACATTTGAACTGTCTATCGCGCGTCAGTTGCTATAGTAATGTCGGGCTTACACCAAACGAAAGAGTGCTGGTTACTGCAATCAATAACAATTCTCGAGCCTTTATCTCCACATTGCTCTGTTCGCTCAGTGTTCGTTTAGTGTAAGCCCAGCATATATAATTAATTCTTGTAAGCATATTATATGTTAGTAGTGTCATAATATCCGTTACGAGACGCGACTTGTCTTTAAATACTGCGTATTTCAGTACATTCAATGAAATTGATATGTCCATTATTTATTTTAGATGTTCGTATACATATACGATATACATACGTACGTTGTATATACTTCTTGTAAATACTTTAGGTAACATTATGGATTATATCCAGTCAGTATTATACTAAGTACTGTGAACATGTAGTTATTTATAAATCACATTTTTTGCTACTTGATCGTATTTTGCTGATTTGTCTAATAATTCTTTTTTTTAATAAAATTGTATAATTTTTGTATGGAGCTAATATATTTGGCATGCATTTTAATCATTCGGGCGCTGTGTCCTTGGCTGTTTGTTGATTTTAAATATATTACTTTCATTATCGATGTTTTAATGTTGCTTTTTAATATTATAACGTGCATATTAACACACAATGTTTTTTTGAAGCTACTTATATTTTCTGATAGATTTCGAAATTGATAATTAGTATCAGTGGAATTCGCCCACTATCGGGCTTATCGATAAATTTTCCCGCCAAAGAGTTGGCAATATAATAAAAATGTAAGCACAAAGTGTGCATCTTATTTTGTAGCTTCGAGATGTTAAATGTCCGAAGATGTCCCCTTCACAATATTCTATTTATGGTACTTTGCTTATTCATATTATTTGCTTTTTAATGGTGTTTAGTGTGTAAGGTGTATCAGGACATGTTTTAGGTCCTGTTCTTCTCTTCCAAGTTTACAAAACGTGTAAACAATTATATACTTATAATTGGGTACATTCGTACATTTAACATCTCAAAGAATTTATAGTCCGCCTTTATGAATAGGCTTGTTTGTAGGTGGCGGTGATTTATCGCCGAAAATTATAAGAGACTTGTATCTTTCTACTGTAAGCAACAAGTGAAATGCTTCGATTAAGACGTTAATGTACATGTTGGTGAAATACAATTGATGTGATTTTGTAATACTACTTTCATTTCTTTATTCATCCTTTCCCTTAAATCCTATATATCCCTGTCCATTTGAGTTACTTTTCACAAAAAAAAAGTGAGAAAATCTTTATATATATAAAAATGAATGTTTGTCTGTATTTTGTTTGTAGAATCGTACGTAACTATGCATTGATCATGTGATGATCTTTAGTAAAAGTTTTTGTGCAAGAGCCCACGCAGGTTTCTGAGTTGGGAAAAATTTTGAAAAAAAAATCAAAATGGAAAGTCACTACACAAATATTCAAAATAAATTAAATATTTGTGTAATATATTTTCTTCAAATTTATTTTAGTTGGTGGCGTAGCAACTCGCGCAGGTTACAGCTAGCAATATTAATTAAATGGTTAAAAATAACATATATAAAGAAAACAACAAACATATCAACCAAACAATTTAAATTAGTTTTTCACACATTCAACAATATAGAGAGTTTAAAAATAAATTTATAAAAAAAATTATAAATTTTTTACTACAAACTACATCGTTAATATAGCTCTAAAATTAAAATCATTTTAAGTAAATATACAAGACATTTAAAATACCTCATGATAAAATCCAGAGTTTAAATTCTTAGTTTCCATCTTTTTTGTCGTAGAACGGAGCGGGGCGGAGAGGATGCCAGAGCCGTTGTGTCTGACGAACAGATGAGAATTGAGAAAACACTATACCCAGTCGATAGATATTTGGTGAGTACTAATATTTTACATAACTTAGTAACTCTAATAGTTCATTCACAAATACGATTTTTTATTTTGTCAAAGATCCATATTTTGCTTAATTATATTGATATCTACCTGGAAATAATTTGTTTGTCTTTATTAATGTATTCATAATTTTCTACAATTTCAGGTTGACAGCAGCAAAAAAATTGATATGCTTAACATTATAAATGATGACATTTGGACTCCCGAGCCAGCATTAAGGCCCGAAGACGAAATTATATTAAGAAAGTTGCATGACATGCTGCAATCGACTGCAGACGACCTTAAGCTGCTATCCGGGGAACTATCAAAATATCATGAACAGGGTGTACAAAATAAGTCGTTACCAACGCCTTTAGACGAAGAATTTAATGACAAAGTTCACATTGAAGAAGTTGTAAAAGCTAAATTTCTTGGGCACAAATTAATTGATAGGGTTAAAAACGTTCATAAAGGTGAACGACTGAATATTGCTGAAAGAGTTGATTTCGCGCAAGCTTCTATTAGAAATAATTCAAAAAAAGTTACAAATGCAAGTGTACAAGTTAATAACGTGCCGCTTCATAAAAATGCGAATGTAAAAAAGAATTTAGGAATATCGCACACAAAAATATTACAAATTAAGGGGGAAGCTAATGCAGAAAATAAAACTGTCCAAAAGAAAGCCGAGGTAGATAAATATGTCAAAAATAATCTGACTAAGATTGCGTACAATGAATTTTCTCACACACACATAGAACCTAAAACATCAGTTATTGTTTCTCAAATACCTTTACAAGTACAAGAAATGCCCAGTATTAATATAAGAAGCCAACTTAAAACGCAAAAGGTTTTACAGCTTGACATTTTACCAGATAATACGGACAACCAAGAAAAAGAATCAACTAAGAGTAATGCTTTAGTTATTGAAATGAAATATGAACCGCTGGAAAAAGCAAGAACTCCTAGAGCGAGTTCATTTGATCATATAAATTTAATTGCTGAAAAATCAATCGACACAACTAAACGAAAAATATCTGTAATGCCACCATACGAAACTAGTGAGTCAACAAACAATGTGAGTTCTGAATCTCAACACAATTTGAGAACGCAGAAACGAAAATCTCTTTCTGATTCTTTATCAAAACAGTCGAGTATTGTGCAGAGTAGTAAAAAAAGTATTAATAGTAGAAGGAATGAATTGAGTCAATGGAATAAAAAACTAAAAGCGGTTTACGGTAGTACATCTCGAAACTCAGGAACAAAGGCCAAGAAAGTGTCCCCAAAAAAATCAAGTTTAAAAAACAGTAACGATCAAAACAAAATATATCAAAGCCTAAATAATACTGAATACATACCGTACTCCAAATTAACACTCGGAGGAGTGTCTGTGAGCGATATTGAAAAGGAAATTTCCAATGTATCTAACAGAAAAGATGTAGTGTTAAGCCCTATTTTGGATAAAATTTTGAGTAGTCGTGAAAATTCCTTCCACAAAAACAGTCCTAAAAAGCATCACGATAAAACTCCAAAAATACTAACTACTTCAGACGAAAATTTATTGGAAGAGGTTTTAGAAATCGAGAAACGCGTCACAAAGACTTTATCTGTGAAAAATACCAACAAAGATGATAAAAACAAAGAAGAAAGTGATTCTAAATCTAAAAGTTTGGAAGACAATGATAGTTATGTGGATGATTTTGAAGATTTGAAATCTAATGACTCTGAAAATGAAATGGGGTCGAATAAATCACATTATGCTCAAGAGGTATCTCCTAGAAATTTTAACCCAGCGAGTGATAACGAAGGTCCTAGGTCAGAGATAAAACCAAAAATCAAAAAAGTTGGCAGCAATTCTTTTACTAAAGCATCAAACTTGTCTTTTAAAAATGAAATTGATATTTTTGAATTTATTCATTCTGTTAATACACAGGATATTGCTACTCAAAGTAGTATGTCAAATAAAATAATACCTCAAGAGACCCAGACTTCTCCTAAAAACGATACACCTGTTCAATCAATCCATAATGACTTATGGCCTTCTGCTACTGATATTGATCCTCGTGGGGAAGTCGAAAAATTGTTTAAATTAGAGAAAGATTTTATAAAAAAGTTAATCATTGAAGAGTATGGAGACATTTTAGAAAAAGATTTCTGCAAACCATCATCATCAAAAGAAGGGGAAATTGAAAATGAAAGAAATGTTACAGCATCTCAAAAAAACACGCAAACATCTCCTGCGCACGTCAAAAGTGTGATGACGTCTCCGACGAAGACTAAAACCAGAACAACTTCGCCATTTGCTTTATCATTGACTATTAATACACAAACTAGCCCGCTAGTAGTAGTGTCTAATGACGAAGACCTAAAAGTGGAGATAGAAAAAGATGATGATCTTGGTATATCTGTTAATCTGTCTTCACCGCGCTTCAGTTTACGTCTCCCACAAACTTCGAGAGACATTTTGTCCAATCTGGGTCCTAAAGAATCCAATAAAATATACAAAAAGAACAATTTACAACAAAAATATAGTTCCAGCTCTGTAGACGGGGATTATTCATCATCTGACATAAGCAGTTTAGGTGAGATTCATAAAAAGTATAAGAAACGGCTTAGGAAAATTAAAATACCATCAATTTCAGAGTTGAGTTCCTCATCATCGTTATCTAGGGGCAGCACCTATCTCTCTGAGGCCATACTTCCTGTAAGAAGTGAGGGTGAAGCTAGTTTAGGACAAATAAATGGAAAAAAGAATAACAAAATAAACAAAAGTGAAGGAGAAATTAGCTTGGGACAGTTGAATTAAACATGAAAAAAAGTTATTTCCTCACTGTTATGTAATATTCCAATATAATGTGCCTTATAATATTTTATTTTAATTGTTTTTAAAAATCAAATGTTGCATTCTTTGTTGTTTACTCACCTCAAGTACAAATCGGTTATCACAATTTTATTTGTGATATTCTTTTAATTATATATAAGTGCAAATATATTTTATACTATGCCATTTAGTTAATTAAAATAGTAATTAAGATGAATTCTGCAATATGACTGATGAATAAATGTTTTGAGCAAACTTTTACAGATTTTTTCTTTTAGTTGTTTATAATCACTTGCTAAGTGGTACCAATGGCTGATTTGCACAGAGTTTAACCGTATAACTATGACAGTAGTAGTCATAGTTCAACTCGGGGGTAATGAATTGTTTCATTTCCTTGCTTTGGTAAGAAGACAAAGCTTGGCAATGAGTTCCAACACTCAATTAAAAAAAAACAGCAGCATATAAATTTAACAGTTTATTTGTTAGTAATTACAATTGATTATTTTTCTTGTATAATTTTTTACCTCAAATAACTGAAGAAAATAAATTTTAAATTAATACCTGTTCATCTGGGCTGATCGTAGATTGGCTGAAACAATTTAAATACAACTTTAAAATAAATTACAAATTCACATATTTTCTAATTATATTTACTTTATTTGATTCTGACGATTTGCCGAATAAGACATTATAATCTTAATCTAATCTTTCTGTAAAAATATTAGAAGAAATATTAGAACTTATTACCAAACAGAAAAAATAAATCTATAGGTACTGCATTGTACTATTTAAATCTTGGTCAAAATTTTAAATGTGTAGGTACTAAACTTGGGCGTTATAACATATAACAGATAATATAATTCATTATAAATTTCTAATGTTCTAATCATTATTTATTTTCAACACTGACTGTTATAAATAACAGTCAAAATATTCATTATCTGCTATAAAATGGCGTGTGACGCCTCGGTTCGGGAATGATCGGAAATATTTAGTAGTTGTTCGGCCTACATCGAGTCCAGCCAAGGTCAAATAAAATAATGATGGCGAACTTCACATCGTACAACCTTGCACAAATATGAGCTCTAACTCAATGGCAGAAAGGCCAAATATTACTTACATTAAAATAATTAATAACAAAAATATTAGTCTGAACTTCGTACATTTTGTCATTGTATTATATTTACGTTGAAAATAATATAATATATATTATAACAGTTTAAAATAACAGTTAAAAAAATATAATATAATGAATAATGCATTATAAAAATATAACAGTAACGCCCAACACTAGTAGGTACATCGTAAAACAGTGACATTTGACACGACTTAGTGATGTCAAGTGGAGTTAAATACTTTTCAACTTAATTCGATTTGTAATAGCCGAGTAAAGTGAATAGTAACATAATCTATATTTTTTTTATTTTTTATAAACAATATCGATTTTTTACCACAGGGCTATGGTAACTTCATGTATTTTTTTTAAATTATCCAAGATCATTGATTAATAGACATTGTATTTATACAATACAATTCTCATAATTTGATTAATCGCAATAAATCAAGAAATACTACGCCATCGATTCACATCGATTACACAAATATCAAATATTATGAACAATATAACTAAGACATATACGTAGAATTATTTTTTATTTTTACTTAACGAGGATTTGTAGAATTAGTAAGTAGAGAAAGTCTTTCGGCGAAACGGTCAATTCCGACAAGTCGCATTATTGGTAGCACCAAACGACGACGACATCGATTATTTAGCATAATGCATTATGGTAAATTTTATACTATGGGAGTTGTAATTAATTCTCGTTAAATATAACTCTACAAACAAGAAGAAACTTTTTACTTTTTTAATTCTGAAAATATGGAGAAAACCGAAATATCTGAATTTTTCTGGAGTCGGTATCGAAAATATCGATTTTGCTTGAATGGTCCGATATTGCGACCCCTAATGTCAATACTATGAATGAGAGATAGTCCAAGGAAGTTAAATTATAATTTGCATATATTGTTATATAAGGTATTCCTTTATTATTCTTTTTTTAATAGTGGAGTTAATCTCCCAATTGCGGGCCCTACAACAAGAAAGAGAAGATATACAAAACATAAATTTACAATATAGGAACTGACGGAAGTGTTGCAAAAAAATTATTTATATTATTCGTTTTATTTATTTTTTATCTGTGACAGTTACAATAATCGATTGCGATTCCGAATAGCTTTAGCACGTCACTAACGTATTTTGTTATTTTTATTTGTTATTTTAGATGATAATATTGGATTTGAACTTGAAAGCACCGTGCGCGGAAATTACAATTATGCGTTGATTCATATTTCATATCCATTGTTTCTGAGTTATTGTAAAGTTAAGTCGCATTGTAAAGTATTTGTTTATAAAAATTCTAATTTGCTCTTTTTTACAAGGTAATTAATTTAAGGAATAAAATAGAGAGGACGCCATGAAATTATTTATATTTCTTTTGTTAGTAAAACTTACATTAGCTAAGTTAAATCCTCGTGTTGGTCCTGGCTACGACTGTAATTATTGTCAGCCAGAACAAATACACATATCCTTTGGATGTAAGTATTCTTTGTCAGCTTAATATATTTTTATAATGTAATTTAAAATGTGGAAAGAAATATACCAACTGACTATTATTTTTCCTTTTAATCTTTATTAATCTATTGGTACACAGCCACTTTTTCTTATCTTTTAGAGAATAGCAGAGCAATAGTTATAGTAAATTTAATTGTTTAACTTCTTAAATGTTGATTTTACAGTTATATTAATTAAATAGGTTTAATGTGAAGCATTTTGAAAAAAATATCTTTTTACAACTTTCATATAAAATGAAGCCAATTTAAAAACATTGTATAGTGTTATGGAAGAAACATAAATTTGTATAATTTTTATGTATCATATTTTATTTATATACTATAACTTATCTTAATACCATAAAAACAGCTAAATTAAAGAAACAAATAATATGTTTGGTTCAATCTCATGTTTATTTAGTTTGACCGGATTAAACATTGATAACCTTATTGTGGGCGGTGTTAGATATCACATGTTGTTCTGATAATAATGTTTATTATAATTTATTGCTTAGTGATTTGATTTAAATATTTATTTTAACTGCCCATATGCCTCTTTGTTTACCTTATTTATAGATATATTAATAAAATCAGCTTTATGCTGTATCACACACAGCAGGGTAGGCATAATGAACCTAGTGGTCAAGTCACTCTGTTCCCCACTTTTCATCAAATTCTGGAGGCATTGTTTGCTGTGTGGTTTGAACTCAATGCTGCAGTTTTCTCAACTCCAGAGCAAAGAAATGAAAATATAAATTGAAATTAATATTTGATTTCCTTGAACCCACAATATTGTGTTTGTCATAAAAAAGATAGAAATAAGCTGGCACAATGAACTCTGTGTGCTAGCAATTGTCTGCCCATTACAAGGGATCTCATGTTTATAATGAACCTTGCTAAGGGAACCAAGAAAAGTCAGTCCAATTATAAATTCCATTTCATATGACCCAAAAAGTTACTGCAAAGTAAAGGAAAACCCTGAAAAATTATAGCTGAAACCATAACAGGACACTTTGTATTGCCACTTGAAACATTAAACGGTTTATCTAGTAACATATAATACATGAACTCAAAGCTATGATAGCATCTAAGGATCTAGAAGTAGTCTTCATCTCAGATTCGGATGCAACCTACAAAATCTTCACTACTATCACCCAATATCTACAGGTGAACCGCCGTATTGGCTTTCTGAACCAAAGAAACTGCCTGATATTCTGCATTTTTTCGGCATAAATTGAGCCTAACTTAGATGATGATGCCTGCAAACATATCACAAACACAATACAAGTTGTTGCCTAGATTAACACACCGACCCTAAGCAAATTTGCTAACATAAGACCTCAGACCTTAACAACAAAGAAAAACATCGCTGAAAATTGTTAAGTTAAGACGGACTTGTCAATTAAGGGCAATAAAAGACCTAAAACTGAAACTGAAAGTTACTGAAAGAGAGAGATAGTCTGGAAAAATCTCTAAAAGGTGACCAAATGCATGAAACCAAACCTCAGATGTCCTCAGAAAGACAAGGGCGAAACATTTACTGTGCATCTACCTGAAGTATTTAAGTCAAATGAAGGAATTGAACAGAACGTTAATTTGGAAGAAATTTCCCTTCTAGGTCAAGACTGTGCCTGCCTATTAAGCCAACGTCACCTAGAGAAATTGCAAGGGACATAAAGCTACTGAATGTAAAAAGAGCCCCATGTTTTGACCTAATAACACCAAGATTTTGTTCAATGCCACCTTCTGACTTATCGGTCTTCCCAAATCTGTGGATATATCATACCATCAGACAATGTTTTGAAAACAAAAAGTACTGTTTCGCGACATTCCTGGATATCCAACAGGTATTTGATCGTGTTTGGCAAAGAGGATTGCTGCCCAAAACAAAAGAAAAATTGCCTCACTCCGTATTTTTCATTTGGAGTCCTAACTCTAACAGGTTATTCCAAGTCAAACACGGTGGTGCCCGATCAACATTGTACCCTATTGAAGCCGGCGTGCCCCAAGGCTCGGTTCTGGGCCCTGTCTTACATAATATCTATAATACATCGGACTACACTATAGCCCATTTATTAATAACTAAGCACTCTAAACTTAATTAACACACAAATATTTTGCCCGGGGCAAAAAATATTATTAACAGTTTTAACTTTATGTGTTATTTATTCCTCACTCAGAAATTAAAAGTACATTTTTAGGAAAAAAATATGTAGCGAAATTTGAACGCTTCTCTTGGATGGTTAACAAGAGGTTGCGGATTCAAATCTCAGTACATTCAAATTCTCATACATTATTTTTAAAAAGTATTAAAGCGCAAATTGAATCTATTAAACTAATTACAACAACTAATTCTTTTCTTTCAGCCAAAACAAATGACATAGTAGTAACATGGACTACTTTCAACGACACACAAGAATCACGAGTGCAATACGGACAAGATATTATGGATAAAGAGGCAATTGGAACGAGAACTGAATTTACGGATGGAGGGAAATTAAAAAGAAAGATGTGGATACATAGAACATTGTTACCTGATCTCAAATTTGATACCAAATATGGTAAGATCATAATAATAAAGAAGGTAGAGGCACAAGTGTATGGGTACGATTCTCGTTCGGGGGAATGAATTATTCAATATTTAATTTCCTTGCTCTGGTAAGGAAAAAGTATCTGGTAGGCGAAGCTTGCTACGTGCGGGATACGTAAACCAAAATACATAAAAATACAATCTTCTAAAATCTTCAGTACAAATAAGTAAAGTGCATATTTTAGCACTGTGACAATTTCATTAATTAGAATATAGATTAGAGAATACATATATAACATATAACATAATATAGATTAGAGAATCTGTCATATTTTTTTTTGTGGTGCACAACATTATTGTGTGAAACTTTCGAGGAAAAAAAAAATTTAATTGTTTTCATTTAACCGATTTCAGGGTAAAACGTGACATTGATCGCCGTTACTCAACTCAACTCAATATTTCTGTAATAGGTCTAAAATGTATAACAAAGTCACCTTTTTTCCATAGTTTATCACGCGGGTTCCATATACGGTTGGTCAGAAATGTTTTCCTTCAAGACTCCGCCCAAAGGCGAGGATTGGGTCGTTCGAGCCGCTATATATGGAGACATGGGGAATAAGAATGCACATGTAAGAGACATATTATAAGTAATGAGTTGTTTTTTTTATATAATTTACTCTTTTGATTTCCGTACGGCGGGTCGCTAGTTATCTCTAATTGCATAATAATAAAAACTAATAACATCTTAATAACATGATGTTTAAGTCAGTCTCTATCCTACATCCAAGACGAGGCAAAACGAGGTCATCTTGTCCTCAGACATGTTGGTGATTTCGCCTACAATATGAACACAGACAACGCATTAATAGGAGACTAGTTCATGAGGCAGATACAGCCTCTCGTGGGCATGGGGCCTTATATGACGATAGTCTAAAATATAAATTTGATTTCAATCCAGTCCTTATCCTATCTCCAAGACGAGGCACAACGAGGTCATTTCGATCTCATACTACATGTTGGAGATTTCGCCTACGACATGGACACAGATGACGCATTAGTTGGTGATGAGTTCATGAGACAGATACAGCCTCTCGCCGGCATCGTGCCTTATATGACTTGTCCGGGGAATCATGAGTCGAAATAGTAAGTTTTGTTTTGTAAAAAATGTTTTATAAAAATAAAAAAAATGTGTATTTTCAGATTACTTTCACGTTTAAATATATAGCTGTATGAGTAATACTTTCCCAATGTAATCAAATTATATTTTAAAATGGCAACACACATGACAAAAGTTATCTTTTTTAAAGACATTGCGTGTTGAGTGGCGGAACTCAACGCCATGCTCTATCTTATTACCAGAGCGAGAAAGATGAAAATAAACAGCTCCACCGAGTCGGATGCTGACCCACGACCGCTTCAAATGTATAAATAATTATTATAAAACAGATTACTTAAACAAAATATTAACTAAACTTTATACTATCCCAGCAATTTCAGCAACTACCGCAACAGATTTTCAATGCCCGGACCCTTCGAGAGTATGTTTTATTCGTTCGACATCGGCCCCGTTCATTTCATATCCATTTCAACGGAGTTCTACTATTTCTTGGAGTTCGGTTTCAAAATGGTCGCCAATCAATTTGAGTGGTTGCAACGGGATCTTGAAGAGGCAACAAAACTCGAAAATAGGTATGGTTTTGAAGTTTAGTATTTATTTTCTTATTAGAATTAGCGATTGGGTTCTACCAAGAAACGGAAGAAATTAAAATTGAAACTTATGAATAGGTTCTCTTTGCCTATCCCACAATGATGGTGGTGCCAGATTTTTTTTATGCAAACAAATTGTCCATAACATAAACTAGAATTGGACTATAAACATGTCTGAATGTGGGCAATCACATCGGTTGTGGGATCGATTCCGACTCGGGACTGACTCGGAAATGTGGAGAACGGAGTGACTTAACACTAGCTTTCCTCCGATTAACTTGCTATGCGGGATACAGCGTGAAGCTAAATTGACCAGACAGTAACCTATAAATCACGATAGTATCTTAATAATAACTAGCCAAAATTTTGCACCATGCACTCTAGAACTATTCAGTAAACTTTCCTTTAAGATCGAAACGTCCATGGATAGTAATATACGGTCACCGCCCTATGTATTGCGGGAACATTCGAGACGACTGCTGGAACAATTTCCTACCAAATAGAGTTGGTCTCCCCATTTTAGGATGCGGTAAGTGCATCTAGGTCTTCTTAAATTGGTCTCTTTTTAGGAGGAAACGGCCCTGGATAGTGCTGTACGGGCACAGACCTATGTACTGTAGTAATTCTGACGATATAGATTGCAGCGTTGAGTATACGAGGAAGGGATTGCCGTTTTTGGGGATTTATAGTAAGTTGTTTTTATTTTGTGTAGAGACTATCTATCCTCTTATTATCAAGTTCTCTCATCTGTTCCTTCTTTTTCGTGCATACAAAAATATTAGAGATGCGCCGAATATTCGTTTGGTATTCGGTATTCGGTGTATTCGGCATCTTTTTCACTATTCGTATTCGGCCGAATTATTCGGTTATGGTGCCGAATACATTCGGTTCGAGTATTTTTATTTAATTGGCTGCACGACTCAGTAGAAATACGCCTTATGTAAGATTTAAATTATTATTATAAGTTAAATGAGTAAAGCATTAAATATAGCAATTAACTTCATATAAATATTTAAGAAACAAAATTACCTAAAAAAAAGTATCTCTATATGAGTATTTCATCACAATTGAATTAGTGGTTTGGCCCTGATGCGTAAAAGACAGACAGACAGACAGAGTTACTTTAGAATTTATAATATAGGTATGGATAGTTAAATCGCAGATTGACAATAATAGACACTACATACATATGAAGAGATAGAGGTACACTGCATTAATTTAATATACGAGGAGCATTCAATGTTTTTCAGTATCGATATGATTTACTAAGACAATGTTGAAGAAAATTGGACACCACACTGTTATTAAATTCTTTATTAAACAAGAAAAAAATCAAAAAACCATTCCTGAAGAGATGGTGGTTGCTTATCAATAATCTGCATCTTCATTATCTACTGTTGAAATGTAGTCAAATGAATTTAAAAGGGGGCAGAGAGACTATTAAAGACGACCTTCGTCCTTGCGGCCCAGTTACTGCCTCTACGGATGAAAATGTTATAAAAGTTATTTAAAGATGCCCAAATGAAGGAGATGACTAACTTTCTTGTCGGTACTATGTAAACTATTCGTCATGGCTACTTTAAAGCTTCAGAAGTTAGTGCATGGTGGGTCCCGGGCGATTGCTCACAGTGCCACAGAAACAAGTGCGAGTCGAATTATGTAGGGAGTTATGGAGCTCTGTGGTGAAAATGCTTTGAGTATTTTCGAAAAGACGGGGCAAATTGGCCGCCGGTGCTTTATTTCTTTCTCCGTGTCAACGTTCCACATGACGCGTGTTTCCAAGGCTAATGTTCGCGATTGTGGCTTTAAAAGACATCAACCACTCATCTTATAGCCCAGAGTTGGCACTTAGTGATTGTTATTTGTTCCGAAATTTGAAAATGATGTCCGTGGAAAACGATTTGATGATAAAGAACTGAAGGCAGCTTTTATTAAATGTGCGTTCAGGCAAAAAGGAAAGTTATTTTTTGCAGTTTTTAATATCAGGATGTAGCAAATGTATTGAGGTTATGGGGGTAGTCCCCCATAAAACTTTTTTTATGAAGGTTGAGCTTTTTGAAGGTACCCAAGTCGTATAGACCCGAAAGCACTATCGCAGGTAAGTCAATCTACAGTTGCGCAGCACGTGGAAGGTAGTTCCTACGAAACCGTACTGTAGTGGAGTGCCACGTATCTAGATAGAGTGGATGGTATTGAAGTTTTTTACGTACTGTGCGGTTACAAAATTCGGCGGCAGGTAACAGATCAAATAGTTCCCCGGAACACTCCCCATGATAAATGCGATAAAGAACGCACAGCGAAGTGAAAGTGTCAAGCCCTTTGTTCTCTGCTCATTGAGTCTTTGCTCATTGGCTCTGCGTTGTTTGCAATCAAATGGATCGAGCTGACACTGGGTTGAACCAGCGCAGAGATGAGAACGGTCCTCCATATTAAAAAAAAACACTGGCTAAATTAGACTTATGCTTTGCCTACCAATCATAAGGGCTATGGATACGAGGTAGAAAACCTTCACCTGCATAACTATCTAATAACACAGCGATTGGACTTTTAGAATCTTCTGCAATGACAGGATTCGTCAAGGCAAGTAAGTTCTTCACAACAGTTATAACACGCCACATAATATTCCTCTAAAAAAATATATTTTGTAGAGGTCTTTCCCTCTTTGCTATAGTTTCAGTTCGCAATTTTCAGAAGCAAGAAATCTCATTCTAAATCGAGGGCCCAACTATGTATACTTAGGTATTATATAGGCAATTTCTGGTACATTTGGATTTTCATGGAGGATTCATTTTCAAAATTTCGTGCCGCCGCCCGAAAGATGACGGTGAGGGCCCTACCCGTTCGTTATGTAGCCAGCGACGACAGGTAGCATGTTAAAACCTGTTTACGCGGCAAAATAACGAAAAAATGGTAAACCGAATAATTCGGCCGAATATCCGGTTCGGTAAAGTTTAAACCGAATAGTATTCGGTATTCGGTTATTCGGTGTGACCACGATTCGGCGCATCACTAAAAAATATCAACGATACATATTCTGTAAAGTGCTTTGATGTAAACAATGACAATGTTAATAGGAAAAGACAAAATATTTCACATATGTAATTAGTTATGAATATATTTAAATTTTTTTTTATTTGATTTACTGCAACGAAGTAATATTATATTTAAAATGAAACGATCTCACATATACTCAGTATTGCTATTTACATATACATATATCCCAAATAATAAAAAACATAAAATGAAACCTCCATTGCAGGTCTAGAACCTCTACTCCAGCAGTATGGCGTAGACCTGGTGATATGGGCGCACGAGCACAGCTACGAGCGGACGTGGCCGCTGTACGATCTAAAGGTGTACAACGGATCCTACGAACAACCCTATGTCAACCCACGGTGAGTGACCACTAGGTAACCTATAATAATGCGTTACCACTTGCTAATATTTGTTACTATTCGCTAACTTCCATAGTTCTAGTTGTAATTGGGGAAAGGATATGAGATGTCTTACACATGTAACAAATATTTTTGTTAACCCATAGTGAGCTACTACTAAATAACTATGTGTTTCTACTAACTAACATGCGTGTCCAGGAGGTAACATTTGTTACCATTACCTACTTTCTGTTATAAAGAGGAGGGGGCACCTACGAGCCTATACGGCCATCATATTGCATGAAATCTCTAACACATCTCACGAATATCCTTATGTTATATACCATGTTTAAAGAATATCCTTATCCGTGAGTTACCTAACATGCATGTTATAAAATAATAAATTACCTTTTTACAAGTGTCGACCAGTTTCTTTAGTTTATGGAGCAAATGGATGAAAATAAAAAAAAACCCTTTGGCCTTCGTGATGCAGTGCTAAAGCATGTGACGGTAAACGTATCGTTTGTGGAAACGTGTCGAGCCAAGTTAATAAACTGGAGACAAGGTTCATCAAACATACTCGTATCGTTTAAGTTCTTCACAACTCTCAAAGTATTTAATTTATATACATGAAATTTGGTATTTGGAATTTGAAGAACTTTGCTCAAAGAGGTATTTTTCTAACTGACTCACATACGAGTACATACTCATAGCCAAGTCATATTTTGCGCTTGAATTAAATCTCAAGTGGACACTTGTTATCCATAATATCTATTCTTTTGTCGATGAATTCGAGAAGCATCTATTATTTAATATTAAACTTGGCTCTTATGTCACATTTGCGTTTATGATGAGATTACTTTTACAGTAATTCAGAATATAATGTAAAAATTATGAATGCTGTCCTATAAGAATTTATTCAGTCATTTGCATGAACATATTATGTACGTTTCGATATTTCTCGATTAAACTTTTACGGTGAATTAATAAGACTATCTATAACTTGGCGGTAATTAATTTATTTTATCAAATGTGTATGAATATTTTTTTGGGTTTTATTGATAAGGTAAATAATATTTTGATTATTATTTAATATTATTTACTTCTTAGTTTATAGTTACTAGCATTTTTCTTTTCATTAAAAGTGATCTTGCAAACTTTAACCCTTAAGTAAATGAAGCAAAGTGAAAACTTTGAATTTATATAAATAAAAATATATATAATTTCATAAATATTTTAAAATATATTACTAATAAATTACACTTTTACTAACAGTATATATAAAAAAACAAAAACCATTATAAATATTAAAAAAAAAATAACGTATTTAAGAGTTAATTTTCTCTTATTTTTCACAATGAAAATCTATCGTTTGATAACGTTTTTAATGTTTTATTAATATTACTATTATAATTACATAATGTAAAGATTATAGATAATTTTGTATGTAATTTACAGAGCCCCCGTTCACATCATAACGGGGTCGGCCGGCTGTCAGGAAGATACTGACAAATTTAACCGTAAGTTACTCTGTTTAATTTTTTACCATTACATAGATCAGTGGTTCCCAACCAGTGGTCCGCGGACCACCAGTGGTCCGCCGAAGCCTGAATGTGGTCCGCGAGCGATTTTAATTTTATGACAGGATGGTGAGGCGAAGTTTTTGTTTAATTATTGCAGTTAATTTTTATTATACCTACATGTATAGTGGTCCCTGCTACTAAGAATGATATAAAAGTGGTCCTTGATCAAGAAAAGGTTGGGAACCCCTGACATAGATAGAAGTAATATAACTTTTTTTATTTATGAACCGTTTGAAATAAAAAAAGTACAATGTTAAAGAAAATTAACCAAAATAAAATAGTGAAAAATGTATTTAAATTGGTTAAACCGTTTCTAAGATTGGCGTGGAAAACGCACAAACAAACAGATTTAAAAAACAATAATAACTAAATTTTATTGTGTTGATATATGTCCCTTATAAAAAAAAATCTCATATATCCAGGCAGCTATCTGTTACATTTTTATTATGTGTAAATTTTTATAATATAGTATAAACTAACGCAACTAATAAACGAATTTAATGAAAACTTTACAGAGTTTAATGCATATATAATACTGAAAAATAAAGTGAAAATCTCATAAATATAAGTCAATTCTCATCAAAAATAAATTATATTGATATTAATTCTTATTTTTAAAGAATATAAAAAATATTGATCAGTTATTTATTAAACTTGCATTTCTTCCATACTAGCTCATCCCCCGGAGTGGTCTGCGTTCCGTTCAGTGGACTACGGGTACACGCGCTTTGAGGCTCATAACAAGACACATTTGTATATTGAACAGGTACTTTGTATTTTTTATTATATATTATAGTTTATAGCTAACTAAACAAAATGTGGTCTAGATATCAGTACCACACACGCAATTTTTTCGCTTTTATTTTGATAAATATATATTTACTAGCGGCTCGCCCACGGCTTCGCCCGCTTAAAATACATGATTATTGATTTAATAAGCAGAATTGATATAGCAGATTTGCTGGTAAAAAACAGAATTGATTGACAACTATAATGACTTCTAATATGATTTTCTTACGACATTATTGTCAAAGAACTTTTGATTGTTTTAAATAAAAAAATACGACCATTGTTGATTTTTGATATTTATAAAATATACATAAGTTTATGTAACATTTATGTTCTTTTTACCTATGTAATATACTCTGTTAAATGTGCTGATGTCAGTGAATAATTTAATTTACTCATTCAGAAACAGCCTTAAATGTTAAATTATTGATTTGAAGGATTCATAATATTCTTTGTAAAATAACTGTAATAATTGCATATTAACTCCTGTACAGTTTTTAAATTAGTTACATATATTATATGAAAGAACCAACCAAAAAATCTTTGTATTTACTTGATATTTCTTTCAAGATCGTTCTTTATCTCTGTGTTGAATTAATTACGACTTAAACTTAACTGTTATGATTAATGAAGGTAATCTCCACTAACAATTCAATTTTGTTTACTTTATTGTATAAAATATTATATAATAGTGCTTCAAAAATATATATTTTTATCAACAATCATATAACCCAGACGTTTCGAACGTCATTCTTTAGCCAGGGTCATACCAGCGCGATTTCTATATAACATTCGCTGGCAAGCTAATGCCTTGAGTTCATTCAAATGACGATAACTTTTTTTTTAATGAACCGATTTTGATGATCCAAACTTTAGAACCTAAATTGAGTTAAAACAAAGCAATTGGTGAAATTTTCAAGTAAATCGGTTCAGTAGTTTCAGAGAAAAATGCGGACAACAATATGTCGACAGACAGACAGACAGACAGACAGACAGACAAGAAATTCCAAAAAAATCTTTTTGCTTTCTATTAGTCTTTTTAAGTGTCCCTCTATCCATTTCAGTCAAAAATACTAAATGTACAGACAAAATATTTTTACTGTCTTATTATATATAGAGATAATGCTTAGTCTTCAACTATAAAATTATAAATTTTCGGTATGTATATTTTTTCTTTCAAACATAAACACCAGACTCACTTCTCCCTAAAATACAGGTTTGTTCCTAGCTTAGGGAGTCCCTACTCCCTAAGCTAGGAACAAATCTTGTACATGTTACACAAAATAAGATAGTTCCCTAACTATCTTATTTTGTGTAACATGTACAAACCTCTTTCATGTAATGTTTTAATGTCTCTGTAGTTCTTTGAGGAAATAAATATTATTATTATTAACTGAACCACTTGAATAGCATATAGCCCGTGACCGATATAGATGTTACCAATAATTTCGGATATGGGCAGAAGCCGAATGAGATTTGTTGCGAAATCGATATATTCTTCTATATAGATATTCTTCTTATATTCTTAAACAAAATCGATATAATATTCTTCTTAGATCCGTCCGTCTGTTCAGATCCGTGACCCTTAATATGGTAATAATCTTAATTTTTCCAATTCCCCAGGTGGATGTAGACCTCAAGGGTCAGGTGATCGATTCCGTGTGGATCGTCAAAGACAAGCACTTGCGTTATGATCTATAATACTGTATGATGTGATAATGATACATTTGTATGTAATTTTTAAGGTTTTGAAATGATATTGTAATTGTGATAACATAATTTTTATTTTTTTTATTTTTAAAGTAATGGCTATGACTGATTTTGTAAAATTATGGTTTTAAATTTTTTATCTTTATGTCTTTTATTTCTCAATAAAAAGTAATTTGGAACTACTTTTGTCTTTTATTGTTTTACCTAAAATTTTGTTACTTCTAATATAAATTCAAGTACATGCTCATATTGAATATTATAAATTTATAATACCACCACTACGGTCAACACTGATGTTTATAAAACATCAACATATTAATATGAAAACAATTATTTTTTTCTTTTGTAATAAAAATATTCGAGGCTATTATTTTATTACTTTTAGGGTAGGCAGAAAGAATCTGATGGTAAGAACTCAATTCTCAATTTTCTGCACAATTATAAAGTTACTATTTACTATTATTTTGAAGTTACTATTTGCAAAATCAGGGGCTTCGCCCGTTTGTATTTCATAAATATTCATTTATGGAAAATGTTAGTTATTTTAGTATGGTTATCTATACTATTGTGCACTTAATATATCGTGATTTAAATCTTTTGGAATTTTATTCTCTTAAACTATATAAATAGTATAATTTGTAATTAAATTAATATATGTTTCAGGGCCCCCGTGCACGTGGTGACAGGGTCCGCAGGTTCTCAAGAAGGAAGAGATCACTTTAGGCGTGAGTAATTAAAATATTAAGGATTTCATAATCCTTTTGGTTATAAAAGTATTGTTTATATAAAAGAAAATGTTTGATTTTTACGTGATTCTTATTTACAATTTACCTAAATTTGACGTCAATTTAACAAAATCTTTATGCAATTTACAAGTAAAGTTCAAAAAATGTTTCTTTTATCACAAATACTAACACTTTTTTTAGCTTCGTGCTGTATCCTGCACCTATAGATTGGAAGGCAGGGGAAATCTGCGGACGTAGTGTTAAGACACTCTGCTCCCTATTATCCGCCGGAATTTCGAGGCATTGTGTACTGAGCGGCACAGCTCAACGCCATGCTTTGCCGCCTTACCAGAGCGAGGAAATGAAAATATTAATTATATCATTCCCAGAGTGGGCATCGAACCCACAACCGTCGCGTTTACAGTCACATTCTTGTTCCACAGGGTCACGACGTCCTAACTAACGTACGTAACCGATACTAACGTATTGATTACATTTGATTCGCACAGACAACCCCTTCAAGTGGTCGGCGTTCCGCTCGCAGGACTACGGCTACACGCGCTTCAAGGCGTACAACAACACTCACGTTAACTTAGAACAAGTATGTATCACAGTATGGGTGTGTGTGTTTTAGTAGTTACTTATATTTTGGGAAGAGTATACAGAGTGTTTTTGTCAGCACCACTTTAAATTAAACCACAATTTTAACTACTCCATAAAAGCTTAATACAATTAAAACAAAAGAGATTAGAGGCCAGTCGTGGCGCAGGGGCTCAAAGTGTGATTGTAAAGTCGACTGATTGTGGGTTTGGGGAAATGAAATATTTATTTATATTTTCATTTTCTTCGCTCTAGTGTCGAGGCAAAGCGCGGCGTTAAGTTCCGCCATTTAACACGCAATGCTTCCAGAACTCGGCGGGAAGTGGGAAACGGAGTGTCTTAACACTAGGTTCCGCCTGCCTACCCTGCAGTGTGCGGAATACAGCGTGAAGCTGATTATTATTAGATTCTTTCTCGTTCTGGTATGTTTTTTAAGAATGAAAAGTGGTAGATCGGCAATATTTAGTTCTGCTAGCTGTTCCCGTATAAGTTGTGTATAAGTTCGAAGTCGTCGTTGCGCACGGTCATACGTATTCGACTGTATACGCGATGGTTGTGGGTTCAATCCCTACTCTGGAAATAATATTTTCGTTTGTTCCCTCTGGTAATAAGGCAAAGTTCTACATTGAGTTGCAGCACTCAACACACAATGCCTCGAAAATTTGTCGAAAGGTGGGGAACGACAGTAGGTATCTTAATGATACGGGGTGTCTTGACACTGGGTTCCCAGGTACCCTCTGTTTACTCTGCTATTTGTGGTATACAGCGTGCAAGTTGTTATAATTTTTTATAAAAGGTTTGATTATATGTAGGTATATATTAAGTTTAATACTCATATATTTTTCTTCTCTCCGCTTATAGCAAACTTAGTGTCAAAAACTTTGTTATGTTAACATATTTAAAAAAAAAAACAAATTAATTTGTTTCAGGTATCAGTGGACCTCCAAGGACAAGTTATCGACAAGTTTTGGATAATTAAAAATAATACATCTTTACAATAAATTTTAAATAGTATTAAAAGCGCTATTTTGCGCATTTTATTATTAAACTAATATTATAAAAAAGAAGAGTTGGTTTGGTTCAACGCGCTAATCTTAAGAACTGTTGGTTTGAATAGAAAAAATATTTTGATGTTGGATAATTCATTTATCGAGGAAGGTCGATTACTTCACGTAATCACAGCGCGTCCGACGGCCACAGGCGCAGGTTCGAGTCCCGCAGCCCTCTGTAGCTGCGGTCCGAGTGGTTACTTCCATTTCGCCACGACACAGAAGCCGCTGGCAAAAACTTATGTTATATTATTTGTATATATAATGTTAGATTTTTTAGTTGTAAGTATTAGGTTTTCAATTATATAAAACAGTTATGTTACTGATTTGAATATACGAGTGTGAATTTTTTTTTTAAAATACATAGTTTAGGGCCACTTATAGCGCGGCGTTCAGTTCCGTACGTTACGTTCAGTACTCAAACCACAACGCCTCTAGAATTCGGCGCAAAGTGAGGAACTTTCCCTCTGACTATCCTACCTAGTGTGAGAAACAGTGTGAAGCTAAAAATAAAACACAAAATGTAGCAACATTCCGTAGAAGAGTATTATATTTATTTTATTCAATATTTTAACTAGATTACTACATTCCAAATTTTGTAATGTATTATAAGTAAATAAACGTAATTAAAATAGATTTTGACTTTATTTTTTAATGAATGAATTTGATGACACTGTTATTTTCACACCCCAGTTATATATATATCATAGTTTAAAATTTTTAATAAACATTTTAACATTATTCTGAGATTCCAAAATGATTCCTTCTAATTCGCAATTTACTAAAGTTTGGGACTAGTCGAGGCACAGGGGCATAAGACTGCGGCTGTAAAGGCGACGGTCTGTGGGTTCGATTCTCCCTCGAAGCAATGAAATAATTAACATTTTTATTTCCTCGCTTTGGTAACGAAGCAAAGCGCGGCGGTAGAGTTCCGCCACTCAGCACGCAGTGTCTCCAGAATTCAACGTTAAGTGGTTAACGGAAGTACCTTAATGGAAACGGAGTGTCTTAATACTAAGTTCCCAGGTTTTCTTCTATATGCAGGACAGAAAGTAAAGCTGAAAAACAATTAGCTTAATTTATTCTAATTGCTTGTTAATATTAATTTGTTTGACATACAAAATATCTATTACCATACTGGGTGGGAGCGACTCAGAACCTTTTACATATCTACATAAAATATCACGATTAACAGTTTAGACCAGTGTTTCCCAACCTTTTTTGTGCCATTCCCAACTTAAGCTTTCTAAAATTGTTTATGTTCCCCTATTATATTAATAATTATGTATGTTAAAAATATGTGTAAAAAATTGCATATTTTTTAATACTTGGAAATTGATTTGTTTACCTAGGAAACAAAATGACAGGTTCTAGGAAGAGATCACTATGAAATTATTAACAAAACACAGTAGGTAAAATTATAAAACATATAATGAAAAACTGATTTCTTTTTTATTTTCACCGTGACATCCTCGCTAGTATCCATCGCTGTAGCCATTCTGTGTATCTCTTCATTGCGGACTCGATCAGCTAAGCTGACTGACGCATATCCTACGAAGAGATTGCATCTCCACGGCATTCATCTTTCTTTCATTGTTCTTCTGTAATACCCAAGTTTCGATCCCCATTCGAGGAAATGCAATTTATATTTTCATTTCATTCGCTCTGGTGTCGTTTCGAGAGCGGCGTTGACTTCCGCCTGAGCGGCGAAACGCAATGCCTCCAGAATTCGGCGGAAAGTGGGCAACGCAGTGTTTTAACACTGGGTTCCCTCAGTACCCTGCTGTGTGCGGGATACAGCGTGAAGCTGATTTGATTTGTATTAGGCTTTTATAGAGTAGTTAAAACTGTACTAATAGAAAAATAGATAAAAACGATCTGTATATAGGTAGTTTACCCAATTTTTATCTTAATATAGCAATAAAGGACGAAAGAACTTGGTGTCAAATTCATTAAATTGCGTGTTGAGTGGCGCATCTCAACGTCAAGCCAATGGAAACGCATTACTTTCCTGAGTGGGGATCAAACCACGCCGATTGAGCTCACAGAAGCCACTGCGTCACGATGACCTAGATAAGCCACAAAGATTTTAATAAATGTTAAGAAATAAATAAAACACAAATCCTCTGTTTAATTCGGCATTTTATATTTCTTTTTGGGCCTAATATTTATTTGGAATCTTTTAGTAACTTTATTTTTAATTACTCCCTTAGGCTTATAATTCAATGTTTTAGACTTATTTTTTGGAACAGGCCGAGGTTCTTCTTTAAGTTGTGGATTATTTAGTAACTTTCGTAGAAAACTATTTTCGTCGTTCTCATCAAATATGTCACTTGCAGCAGTAAAATGTGAATTAAATTTCTGATAAAACTTCGGATGCACTGCAACAGTACAATTTCTCGAATGTTCTAAAGGATCTTGTAGACATATGGGCGTATCTAATCGTATAGGCTTGCATTGACCACTGTCTACTAAAGATTTGTACAAATGAAACACTTCGGGTACAGTTTCAGTCTTAGTAAAGGATTCCCGAGCCAAAGGATGCCCCAAAAATGGCGATATAATGAATTCATCAAACTTAAAATTGCGATAGTATTTGAAAAAATTGCCCAATAACTGATACAGGGTGTCGTTATTTGTGTTGTTATAGGTCATTTCATCGAATCCCACGCTCCAACCTTCTATAAAGAATTCATGCGCGTTTTCTTGCAAAACTGATATTGGAGGTAAAATATTCTTCATTTGCAAAAAGAATATAACTAACATTGTTAAACCGTAATTCGGCAAAACATTTGGGCCGGTCAAACTGTACACTTTAGACCAGTATTTAATTAAAATTGCCAATTTCAAGACTCGTCTGTCTAAGTGCAGCAAATAAGCTATCAATTTACTATTTTGGACTCCCATTGAACTCAATAAACTTATATCGCATTGCCTCATTGTGGGGACGTGATACAATTTGACCACGGGCACTTTAGTGTGTATTATGGCAAATATTTGATGGAAAATATCCCTGCGTTTTATTAAAATGTTTTTAGCCTGTATTATCGGTGGAGTGTCGTTGCGTAGTATCCATGTTGGTGCGTCTATGTAACAATCCATGTCGCTTGATTTAATGCCGAGGCCGGTGACTATAGAGCCAAATGGTATAACTGTGCTGCCTGAAATCATAGAGAAGAATATTTTTTTGAAACAGATCAAAACTTTCTAAGACCACTTCTCAAGTACTGAGTATCACTCCCTCTACATTAGAAAATTTAAAATATATATTTTAATATAACATTATGTATTACATTTATTTCTAAAAAGTTAATTAAATAATTTGTTTAAATGAAGAATTTAAAAAAATGTATTTGAATAATAATACTTCAATTTTCAATACTACAGGCCTATATTAATTAGGCCAATTACCGAGCATTATTTTTTTTAACTCTATGCTATCTCTCATACATAGCAGGGAAGTAGTGAGAATGCAGTGTTTTTTTTGACATTTTGTATTATAATAGGTAACAGAATTCAATGCTGCTGATATGAAATTTATTTATTTCTCATACTGGGAATTAAGCCCACAACTGTTAATAGTAGTAATGTAGCATGTTTTTGGACAGCCCAGGAGCGACACACTTTCATTTCAGAATATATTAAAAGGCCATTAGGAGTGTTTCAAATTTGGTGTTGATAAAGAGAAGAGTGGTTTTTATGAAAATCTCTCTAGATAAGCTAATGAGTGTAGGTGAGCACTAATAATTCTAAAAAGCCTCTTAAACCTATACCTGTGTCTCAAGTCTCAGACAATGCTCTGAGCTCCTCACCCTGCAATGTGTTGAGCCTGCATGCTAAATCCATGGAATGCTGAGAAGACCCCTTTTTTTTTAATTTCTCAATAAACAAAATGTTTTTGCCTTGCAATAACATTTAATCTAGCAAATCCTTTAATATTTAATTTGTTTAACTTCTACTTTATTATTGCCATGTCAAATTATTTTTGATGATAATTAGAGGCATGCTGTGGCACTGTAGAACAGTTTCAGTATAATTATGCACTTAGGGAAATTAATTATTTCCATTTCCCTACTTTGGTAAGTAAACAAAATGTAGCGTTGCAATCCACCACTGACCAGACAATGTATTGAATATTGGGTGGCGCATAAAGAATGAGGAGTATCACTGCTGGTCCCTATTATGTTATTTGAAGCATAAAGGAAAAAATATCATTTTTAATATACTTTCTAACATACCTGGCCAATTAGAATGGAAAACCTGAGTGATATCATTAATTAGTATTTGCATATTCTCAACTTCTTGCCTCGAGAGCCTCACATTTTGTAATATTTCCTGAGTTTGCTCTTCAAAATTACCACTATACGAAAACTGTGATGGATCCACTACAGCCATTTCTGCAAAAATGCTTTATAATCAGGTTGATTTATGGAATATACGTTACATAGCAATAAGTACAGGTTATATTTTAACATGCACTTATTTTATGTTAGAAACATTATAGATATCTATAAATTAACATATATAAATAAATATTATTTTACAAAGCATCTTAATATAACAATAACTACTTCTTTATACATGGAGGCCAGTCGTGGCACAGCGGCACGAAGTGTGACTGTAAAATCGACTGGTTGTGTGTTCGATCCCCACTCGAGGAGATGAAATATTTACTTAAATTTATATTTCCATTTCTTCGCTCAGGTGTCGAGGCTAAGCGCGGCGTCGAGATCTGCCACTCAACACGCAGTACCTCCAGAATTCTGCATTAAGTGGGGAACGGATTTTTTTTTTGATTTTTTTTTTCTAATTTCTATTATACTAAAAAAACGACACGTATAGGTTATGTTAGTTTTATTAAATATCTTTCTTTACCACTAAATTCATTTATTAAATATTATTATATATAAACAAAAAAATAATTTTGTAATTAGATTTGTTTGTATACAATCATTTAAATAATAATTTGAAGAAAATATCTACATAGAGCCTAACGTCAATTCAATCTGTCAATGTCATTGTCAAATAAGGATGGAATATAACTATACTGACAATATAGGTACTCTATTCAAAAAAACTTCGTTTAGAAAACATCGTGTTAAAATATAATCACAAAATAAGAATAACATCCACTGAATAGTATAAAATGATTAGTAGATTTTAATGTAAAAAATTATAAATAATATTTAATTACTTTTATAATTAGACACGTGATTAGACGCCGTCTTATATTCGCGCTCGCTTGCTGCCATCAATCACATATTCTCGGTGTTCTCACATCCACATATAAGATCTCACGTGTAATCTAAAATCCAAATATAAGATCACACATCTACACTGTCGCCGCACATATACAAACATATATTAATCCACACATCTTCACATCTACAATAAATAACTTTTTTTAAATTAACATTGCGCTAATAAAAAATCATTGCGCTTTAAATTTTCCTACGCATTGGCGACAGTTTCATTTAAGTAAGAGATTTTAGTACTACTACTATGATAATATTGCGTGGAATTAAATTTTGTTGATGTTGATGTCAAGCTAATGATGTTTAAGTATACATTTCAGAATGGCTTTCGTTTTTTTAGAGAATAATTCCTAAAAAAACAGGATATTTGTACTTCGATTGACTCAAAACGGGACATTGTAGGGTGGGTGGCTTTTTTTAGGCGTGTGCTTTTGTGTTTTAGGATAAGTTAAATTTTTCTGATCTAAATTATACATCTATTGTAAATTTCATTTTGAAAAGAGCAACGGTCGAGTTTCTTGTCGGCGCTTTCAAGAAGACTTCCTTCCTCGCCGGTGGCCCCACATACCACGCAATATTACTGACAATATTTTTGTTGGGATCAGACAATATTGTCTGTCTGTTGGGATCAACAACTCCAGAATTTGGTGGAATATGAGGAACGGAATATCTTAATATTAGGTTTCCTCTCTACCCTGCGTGTGGCATAAAACGTTAAACTAATGAACGAACAAATGTACAAACAGGATGAGAGCCGCTTTAAAAAAGTATTAACTGTATTTAGTTAGATTATTTGTTAAATATCGAACAGCTTTTTAGCGTACTATTTTTCTTAACTTTATCGCGATATAAGAATATATAATGTATTCCATTCCATATATATGTTTCCCGTGTTTTAATAAGCTCTATTAAATTTAATTTTTCCGTGGGAGTAGTAATATCAACATAAATTTCGTTATTTATGCTGTTTTTATCGTCCATCTTGAATATAAAGCATAAGCGTCCACCTCCTTTGAAGTCTTTTTTTTCAATTAAATTATATTTCCGCGCGTTCGCACACGACAATATTATTGACAATAACACCACTTGCCCCCGATATACTACAATAATATTGATCAAAACCGAAAAGCATAATGCGGACCGCATATACACAATATTATTGTACGAGTACGTGTGCGGTCAGGCTAACAGGACGATTCAAGAGTGCTTGTGAACAATATTTTGGAAATGTTAGTACAATAATAAACAACAACAACTGGGACAAAAACAACGGGGAAACAAAAATTATTGTTAGACAAATAAAACAAGAGTCAAAGTTAACAACTTTTATTTTACATACAAAAAATGAAATGTAAAGTACAATAACTAAATAAAATATAAAGTATAAAAAACTTGTCATACTCAGGCATATTAACATTGTGAATATGGTGCAATCGTAGAAATTTGCATTATTTTAATGAGAATTACGTGTTAATTATTATCCCTGAGTGTGACAAATACTACATGTAGCGAAATAAATGACAATTTCGAAATCAAGCTATTTACACAAATGGCAGATAAAACCCTTGTCATATAATGAAATACAACTAAAACTAAATATTCTACATTCAATCGGTGATTTCTTATAAAAAAAATATCTAAAAATAAAAAGTTCACATATTACAATCACAGCAGTTCGTCATAGGTATTTTATTTTTGATAAAAGATAACACAAAAAAAAAAAATCACATGTCAAAAGTTTTATAATAATATTATTTTTCTATCAGCAAATGAGCGTCAAATTTAAAATAAATATATTATTTGGTGTAACATGAACATAAACAAGCATAAATTGTATTTTCTCTCGATAATAAAAAAAGTCTTATTGTGTCACTATTCAAGTCAAATTGAATCAAGTTGCTTTTTTTGGAAATTTCTTGAAATAAATTAATATTTATTTAAAATTAAAATAAAACCTTAAATTGGAATTCTTGAGCATATTCTTATATTGAAAACTGTCAATCAATAGTGTGAGAAAAGTAATAAGAAATTAAAAAACTATTAAAAAAAACGATCAGTATGTTTGTAAGAAAACGTATACGAATTTGAAGCCTAACAAAACAAAATAAATGTTCAAATTTTTATACATTTCCTAAAAAAAAATCTTTTTTTGCTAAGTATAGAAGAATAACACTAAAAAATCTGTGTCACAAATAAAAAAATTAAATCACATAATTATTTATCAAAATTGGAAGTCACGTTCGTGTAATTGATATCTTTTTTTATATTATGATAGATTTATAAATGATGATTAAAATAAAGCTATATCAAACTATTACACCCAGAAATCTCAATCAGTTTTTAGCTTACGTTAAATTGTAACAAGCAAAAATATCAGTTAAATCCTAATTGCCGATTATGAGTGCGACTTCATTTAACGTTACATATACAGGGTGGAAGAGGCAGCGCTCCATTTACGGAAACAGCATATAGGGTAAAATATTTCAAACCTATACTTAAAGAAATTAATCAAGATGCCTCAACAGTTTAGACGTAGGATTTTTTTTTCATTTCACGATTTTTATCCATACCTGTATTTCGTGTGACGCGATTACGTATAAATCCCAATAACATAAACACTTACTACTACAAAAATACTACTAAAGGTTAAACAACTTTGAACTTTATCGCCAATACATACGACTTGATTTCGAAATGAGGCGTGTGCGGCGGTGTTCCTTTGATAGGTTTATGTGTGCGTGCGTCATCCTTACAAATGGCGTTTTGTTTTAAAATGACAATTTTATTATTTATTTTGTTTGAAAAAAAAACTTTTTCATTTTTGGGAATTTATTTTTTTCTGAATTATATTAGGCTTTTATAGAGTAGTTAAAACTGTGGTTTCATTTAATGTGGTGCTGACACTTCCACCCTGTATATTTTAATTTTCGTAATTACATTTCAAATTATGGCGCTTCCATAGGACTAACATTATTTAAATCACGTATAATACGTACATGTATCTATATATTTTTTTCACGTTCCGCTAAATTCTGGAGGAATTGCGTGTTAAGTGGCGGAACTCTATGCCGCGCATTGCCTTGACACCAAAGCGAAGAAATGGAAATATACATTTATATAATTATTCCTCGAGTGGTGATCGATCCCACAACCTGTAGCGTTTAGGGTCACCTTTGAGCCCCTGCGCCACTACTGGCCTCTCACCTAGTTAAACACTTGAAAATTCAAATTTTAAAATATTCACATAATTTTTCTAGATCTCCCAACATGATATTTTAATACGTTTTTTGTCAGAAAATGAGTTTAAAGTCCTTTTGAAATTTGAAATTATTGTCATTGTAACTCAGCTATTTAGTACTATTATTATTTTCACCTTCACTTTTATCATTATCATTGTCTTCTTGACTTGTATCACAATCTGATTGAGAAACATTAGAAATGTTCACGTTTTCATCTAATTCTGTTTCCAGAGTAATTTCTCCGTTATTATCTGTGTTCTCTGTGTCTTTTTTGGGATGAAGATAGCCCTTCAATAAAGTTATAAACCATCCATGGAGTGTTCCGGTAAAGAACTTTCCAAATTCTCTATATATTGTACCGTCACCGTCTATTATTTTCATAGAAACAACTGCGTGTTTGGGCTCCATTGCAAACGTCAATATAATCTGTATATTAATTTTGAACGTATCTTTATCAACATTCATTATTTCACTCGTAATTCGCTTTTGTTTTTCAACAAAAGTCACATCCATCATGTTATATAGTTTGGTAAACTGTTTTCTTTTCCAAATTGCTTTGGTCACTACGCCCGAGTACTTTTCCTTTTGTTTCCTTGCCTCAGGATTTGGTTTCTCCTCCATTTTGGTCAATTTAATGTTGCACATTTGTTCGAACGCCGTCATTGTCACTTCTCGTATCACAGACTTCCAATCCGGATTGATTATTGCTTGTAAAAAGTGTGGGTATATCACAGCTCGGTATTCAGGGTTATGTTTCCCTTTTGGCAATTTAGGTTTCTGAATCAAAATAGTTTTTAGAAGACCTGCACAATTATTTAACTTTTCTTTATCATAGGCTGTGGCCGCGAATTTGAAATAGGCTAAAATTTCTGCCGAAAGTTTAGAACTGACTGCCGAAGCGACGTTGTGGCACAACTCAAAGGGGTCTTGAATACACATGGATCGTGTAAACTTCAAGGGAGGAGCTACCCTCGTTTCAACATTACGTTTATAACGACTAAACTCAGCAGGCAAGAGATTTAAGTCCTTGAACATGTCTTTTTTAATAGGGACTCCCATAAATGGACAAACAATAAGTTCATCAAAATTGAAATTAGCATAATATTGGAGGAAACCACCCAAAAGCTCAGAAATGGAGGAAGTATTGGTAGATTTGGGTATCATATCAAGTTGATGCATAAATCCCGTATTCCAGGAATCTACCAAGAACTCATCAGCTGGATTCTGTTGCAGCCAGGACACGGAGGGTAAAATGGAAACAGGAGACTGTTGCAAATAGAAAATGATTAACATTGTTAGCGCATAATTAGTCAACTTTCCCGTTCCCGTGAACCCGTGAATTTTGGCCCAATATTTAACGAGTACAGCTAACGGAATCAATCTGGCATCGGCGTGGAGAAAGAAAGCTATTAGTTTACTATTTTGGGAACCTAAAGGGGTTTTAAATGTGACGTCACAATTAGTTTTAGTCGGAACATGAAATAGTTTAACAATTGGTGTGTTAGCTCTAGGAATGGCTAATATTTCGACAAATGTGTCAGAATATTGTTGTAATATTCTTTTTGCTTTGTACACGTGGTTGCCGTTAGTATGTGGCGTCTGGGCGTTGTATGGGATACGTATGAAGCAGTCCGCGTCACTTGTTTTTATGCCGAGGCCGGTTGTTATTGAACCGAAGGGTACTGCTACACAACCTGAAAGCAAACATTTCGATTTTTTTTTATTTTAAAAAATTAGCTACAGTATGGTGGACGAGTATGAAGTAAAATATAAGTGGCCACGATCTTACTGTACCTTAGTTAATTATATAAAAATTATAAGGAAATATAGTACATACGAGTATATTGACAGTAGTCATATAAAAAATGATAATATGGTTCTGTTTCTACCATAAAGCTACGGAACCCAAAAAAAATATAACAAACATAATACATATATCACAAGTCTTATAAGTTCACCTCACAGATATAAAATTAACACACAAGATACATGGAACATAAGGAGCACAAAGTGTGACTGTAGACGCGGCAGATTGTGGGTTCGATTCCCATTTCAAGGAAATGATATATTTAATATTTTCATTTTTTTGTCCTAGTGCCTCCAGAATTCGGCGGAAAATACGAAACAAAGTGTCTTAACATTAGAAAACGTTACTTTAAATTAAAGTTTTGTAAATACCTGGCCAAGCCTGCTGCAGAGCCCATTCCAAGTCAGCATACAGTCGGCTAAGGGAGGTCACCTCTTCCTGAGTGAGACGCACCGCCTTCAATACATTGTCAAGTTGTACATAGAAATCACCTGTTAAATTGATAAACTTCGGTTCTATTATTGCTCCACCTGGGAAAAAACAGTATAGTCATTATTAATTTATAAAACACAAAATAAACTTACAAAAACCAATCCACCTACACAGATTAAAAAGATACAGATCCACAACAACAAAATTATTTATAAAAAAAATAAATCTATAAATAAGCAAGCAATATTTATACAATATAATTGTGAATTTGATCTTCACTAAATGTTTAGAGCTCCAACATTAAGACACTTTCGATTTCGAATTTCTCTTGTCTTTAAAACTAAAGTAGTCTTAAAATATATATTAAAACCAACCCTTCTCTTTGCTCTTAGGAAAATCCCTCTTAGGGGTAGCAGGTTCAAGTTTCCCTGTAAACTTTTTCACAGTAAGAAACTCCCCATATATGTTGACCTTTCCGGAATCTTCTATTGCGTCGACCGCTTCAGTTTCACTCGCAAATGTCATAACTGCAAACTTATTGTTTATTTTGTCTACATTCACCGCGCCATATTGATTAAAAACTTTTATTAAGTCTTGCGATTGTGTGTAGCTTGGATATCCTGTAAGTATTTTGGTTGTTTTAGTTTTGCGTCTAGAATTCGACACAAAGTCGGGAACGGAGTGTCTTAACACTAGGTTCCCTCAGCCTACCCTGCTGTGTGCGGGATACCGCATAAAGCTGATTTGATTTTTTTAAAATGTTTCAGTATTTCATTGATATAGTTTATTTAAACAACCGATTTATTATTGATGCATTTTATTTAAGTTTCCAAACTTTAATTGGTAAAATATTCTTAATTAATTATTCAAGTACAATGGCCTCACAAGTTTGAGGCGTACATTGCATATCGAGTGGCAGAACTCAATGCTTTGTTTAGTTACTAATACTAGAAAATGAAAGTAACTTAGACTCCCAAGTGGGAATCAAACCCAAAACCGTTGCATTTACAGTCACATGGCTTGACTTAATAAATGATTTAAAGCAATTTACCTGACACAAACACTCGTCGAGGACTAGCAGATTTCTGGTTCTTAGAAGGAGACTCCATTGCTTAAGAATTGATTTGAACACCTATTAAAATTTTTAAATCTTTTTATAATTAAAGACAGTTGTACTAATCTACTAATATAAATAATTAAATAATACAGACGTTTCAATTAAAGCTAGATTCTTAACATCCATGCATGCATGTGATATTAACAACTCTTGAAATTGCTTTTATCTAAATAAGAAAGGCTCAACTTCCTTTATTGGGTTTTTTTATATGGGTACTTCTATAAAAGTTGGACGACTTGATGTCATCAATCGATAAAACACGTATTTTCTTAAATTACATACATATTTCTTAATATTTCAATTAATCCAAGTTACTTTTAGCTGTCCACTAAATTTTTCTATTTTATTTCAATTTTAAGTTATTGAAATCAAAATCGTCACAACTCTCCCAAATTACACTACAGATCGTATTTATCTCGAGATGTTTATCATCTATAATAAATTTTGCTTTTACAATGCAAGCTAGGAAACATTTTGTAATGTATTTCCCATATTTCGAAATTAATCTTGTTAAAAAAAATATGTCTATACTTTTTTGTCAGCTTCACGCTGTATCCCGCATACAGCAGGGTAGGCAGAGAGAACCCAGTGTTAAGACACTCTGTTCCCCACTTTCCGTCAAGTTCAGAGGCAAGAGGCATTGCGTGTTGAGTGGCGGAACCCAACGTAGCACTCTGCCTCGACACCAGAACGAAGAAATTAAAATATAAATGTAATGGATGGATGAATGGAGGATCGAACCCACAACTAGTCGAATTTACAGTCACACTTTGTGCCCCTGCGCCATGACTGGCTATAACTCGATATTGAACCTAAAATATGTGTCATTATTAGATATATATTTAGGTTCGAAATTTATTAAAATAAACAAAACAACAGATAATAAAGTAACATTTTGGTTTCAATGCAATTAAAAAACATAATTAAACATAAAAAACATAATTATCACCTACAAACGTTAATAACAAAAATCAATTAACACAATGTAGTTATAGTTATCGTTACCGCTCGTAACTACTGACATATTCCTAAGATATGTCGGAAGTGATAAATAATAAGAGGATAGTCATATCAAACATATATCAGATGTGGACGGGAGTTACAACTAATAATATTTACGGCCTTTAAATTATGAGAAGCATAGAGCAGTGTCCGGGACTTGCGACCACAGGTGTAGGCTTCAGGGCACCCTTTCCGATATATCAACACGGGGAGTGTTCACTGCTCCAGCCAAGTGTTATTATAAATAGGTTTTAACCACATTCACAATTACAATAATAATTGATTAATTAAATAATCAATTATCTGAATAGTCGAGGTTATGTGGCAGAGCACAAGTAGTGCTTTATTCCACACCAGAGCCAAGACTTCACGTAAATAATCATAAATACGTCTTAACCACATTTATAATTAAAATAACAATTAATTAATTAAATAATTAATTGTCCAAATAGTCGAGGTTAGCCAGTGGTGGAGCACGAGTAGTGCTTCAAACCACACCAGAGTCAACACTGCCCATACAATGCCCAAACAAATAAGTTGTAGGATAGAATAGATAATAAGAATTGATGATACTATCGTGTGATCAATTCTTATTCTTCTACCTTCTAATATTCTTCTTTATTCTTATATTTCGAAAAGTAATTTAGAACTGGCCCGATTTGAATAGTTTTAGTATTATATTACCTCCCTCCCATTTAAAAAAAACTTCTACTCTTCTTCAAAAAGTATGTGAGAAAAATGAAGGTAAAAATTACCCAACTTTTGTAGAATGATCCATATGTATGGGGGAATATATGCTATTTAGATTATATTTACTTGTACAACAATAAATTAACTTTAATAAAATGTTTAAGTAATAAAGAACATTGCTTTTTATTGGGCCCTCACAATACAAATCAAATTATATTCACACACAAGTAAAATTGTATTTTTTTTTTTGTTAATATTATAATAACTTTTTTTTTCATGGGCCATTGCTATAGTGTAACTTTCCCTGGCATAGTTTAAAGTAAAAAAAACTTGACATAAAACCGTTATAATGCCTTTTAATCGTAAATGATGTGCATAGTAGTGTCCAGTGAAGCTACCTATGGATTTTGAGCAAAATTTAGCCCTTTGGCAGTCTTGATAAAATTACACTCTATATTTTCAGTTCTTCAATATTACATACATAATATAAATATACACTTAAGAATAATGTTATTATTTAATACTCACCAGATCTATTAGTAACTTTCAAAAAATATTTAGGTTCTAAATATCCTTTTGTGTTGCCTTCTGTCAGTATAACTCCGTTTTCTGACTCAAAAAATTTAAGTCCATCTGCCAAAGCTGTTTCCAAATCGATATATATACAAATTTGTATGTCTTTCCGTATCCCACTTGTTATATTAGGATCAGAAAAAGTTCCTTTGGCAAAGTGTATGTGAGTTAGTTTCATACGACTCAATCCTTCCCTTTGTATTATACTCCAATTTGCTAAATATGTTCCATGAACAACTGTTTTATACTTGGGCTATAAATATAAATAATCAAATTAAATACAAAAAGCTCTAGCTATTGGCCATATAGTGCCTTTGTGTCACAGTAGTACATTATCTGACTGCCCAGATGATTGTTATGGGTTCTATCCCCACTCTGAGTAATGAATCTTTTCCTATTTTGCCAAAACAAAGTGTGCCATTGGTAGCTGCCACTTAAAATACAATGTTTTCAGTAAAATTAAGTGACATTGTCTTTGCCTAACCATAATATAAATACAGTCTAATCTCACTGATTGGCACTTCACTTGAACAAAACATTCTATATATATCCAGAATTCAACAAATATTTTTACTTTTTTAAACATCTTTTAAAGTGTTATTCCATACTTAGGAAAGAAAAATACTTATTTAGAAAATGTATAAAAATTTGAACGTAGTGGGACTCGAACCCGCTACATTCAAAAATTTTTATATGTTTAATAAATAAGTAAATATTTTTACACAAGAATACAATTTGCTCGACTATATAACCCAATTAGGGTTTTTTAAATAATGTATTTAATTAATATTGATATTACATATTGTTACAATATCAATGGATGGATTTGTAGATTTTAATAACAAAATATATATTTTTAATTGAAAAACTTTATTTTCTTCAGTCTATAAATTCCAGCAATCCAAACACTTGAATAATTATGGTCTAATATATTCTACCTTATCATTCTAATATATTTATAGTAATTTAAAAAATATAACTCTATAGCTATTTTAAAAATATTTATATATACCTCTAATATAAGTGTTAGTTCTGTGTCATTAACTTCTTTGATGGAATGTCCCTGATTTGCTTTTATTTCATAAACATTTTGCTTATCATCAAACCTTAATTTGTATCTTTTCTTACTATCATTATTGACAACTCTTTTAATGTCAGTAAAATTATACTTTTCTTTAAATGATTTGTGTTGTAGAATGTCTTTTATAGATATGTAACCATCTGCACTGTAAAAAATGTAAATAAGAATATGACTAACATACATTGATTCATCATTTTTATACAATAACTTTAAATTTATATATATGATTGAATGTAGGGTAAGTTATTAAATTAGACACACATGGTGATGACAAAAAATATACATATAAATAAGATATGAAAATAATTACCATAAGGTTTTTTTATTAACATACTAGAAAAGGTAATATTACAGCAATATTTAATAAGTGAATAATATAATTTAATGCTCATTTGAACAAAGTCAAGCTTTAATTATTACTAAAATAAAACATTTTACCTACCTTATTGTAAGCCCCTCTTTAATAGCGCCATGACGAAGAAGCCAAGACAATGTTTTACTCAGTTGAATATCTTTGTTGTTCCTGAAATATAAATTATCATTTATATTTTTGTACAAACATCTAGTGAAAAAGAACGCCTGTAATATTGTTTAATATTTATCAACATAACAGTTACAAAGTAAAGTAGATTATTATTTCTTCCACTCGAAGTTAACAAGTTACAAGTATACAGTATTGTATTTAATTATAGCAAAATATATAAACTATAGATAATATTACATTTACAGGAATCCCAGAACTGGAAACGTTTGTATTGCTTTTGTAATTATTATAATCCAGCGTTTTGTATTGATGATGACGGCAACTGGTAATTTTATCTGTGGTGCCAGTTTAATAACCAAAGCTATAAATGCTTTTTAACAGGTATTTTGAATATTTTAATAAAATTAAAATGTAATATTTCAAAGAAACTATTCTTATATTTTACATGATGTATATGATACTAGAAGAAAATGATGTGGTAAATAGATATTATTTATTACAATGTCATATAAAGTTAAATATCGTACGGTACACTAATTCGAAATTGGTGTAATGATTTAAAATAAATTATTTTCTATTTTATGCTTTTTCACATATAGTTGTTTATTTTAAATAAGTTAAGTATTAAATAAACGGTAGGGTGAAAAAACAACTATAAAGATAGATAAAGTACTATATTTAAGCTACGCTAACATAAATATACATTAGAATGACCATTTATATAAATAAAAATGCTATATGGTACTAATAAAAATAATATTATAATATGTATAAAGTCAATATCATTCCTTAGCTTAAAATACATTATAAAATCCTCATTGTACTTATTTTAAAATGTTTACTCCCAATAACGCATATTAATATACAAACTTCCATATCTTTAATTAATCCTTTTTTTCTCGTATTTTTTAAAATTTTCAATTTATAAATAAAAATCAATACAAGATAAGTCATAGAGAGTAGACGCGGGTCATAGACTCAGGTCAGCTGACACTACTTTTATCATCGGTCTTGTGATAAGTTGTTACTCCGCCATTCCCCGATCGTCTTTTCCATCTTTCTTGTCCCCGTGAGTTGAATTTTACAATTTATATCCTTATTTTATATTTTTGTTGCTTTTATTTATTTGTGCCTGTGCTATTTTAAGTGACTGTTCATTCTATACTAGAATTGTTGGTAAGCGTCTGCTGATTCCTGCCATTTTCGTTTTCGCACTACGTCTTGTAATGTCACGTAATTTTTCGGGTTTATTGGTGGTTTTTGGATGTATTTTTTATTAGTCTTCTCACCTTTCAGATTCTAAGTAACATAATTAACAAAATAATATAAGATACATACGTGTGTATTTATATAAATATTCTATTTTTTTTTTCATTTGTGCCACCCTTGTTACCATCATGTGACTTAAATTAGAACTTGATTAAGTTCATTAATATTGTCTTAAGTACAATTCGGCAAACTTTAGGAACCTTGAAGATTTAATATCTAGAATAGGTCATATTTGTCTGGTTAATAAATCAACCCCAATCATACACAAGGTGGACGAAATTCTAATTTGAACTTATATTTTGGTTTAAATAATATGTTTATTTCTTCTGTTATTTTTTTCTTTTAATTCTCTTAATAGAAACAAAATCATATGAATTTGTATGAAATTAATAACACAGATACAGAATATTTTTAAATAATATCCTTTGAAACAGCCTACTTTTTCCAGCTCTTACTCAAAGTATTGTACTGTTTGAAAAATTTGCTATACACTGCCTGTTCACTTCATTTTTTTCTTTATGTTATGTAAAGAATTCTTTTCTGGTATATTATATAAAAAAAAATTCTGTATATTATGTAAAAAAAATATCTTCATGAAAAATAATTTAATTTTTTACTTCTACAAAAATCTAATTTCAGTTAGTAAGTAGTCAGGCTTAAATAATATCTTTATTCTCATTCCTTATAAATACAGTAGTAATACAAATAAATAGTAAAAGAGACTTTAAAATATATTTCTTATTTACATTTCCATTTACCTGAAAATGAAAGGATATTTGGAGTGTCAGTTGATACATATATTTTTTTCTTACCACTGCTGATACCATGTATTTTATTTCAATTTTCACACATATCTAGTTCTGTTATAAAAAAGGCCTAGCCTATGATTATAAAATTATAAGATAGATTGTTATGTAATAATGAAGGACTTCATGTTCAAGGTGTGCTTAGTTATATTAAGAAAAATGTTGATTTTAAGGGGAATTAAATATTATTTTCATTCACCTGAATTCTCATTTGCAAATAACTCAATAGTTGTAAAAAATCTAAAATAGTGGCCATCTTCTAAATAAATATATTATTTGCCTTTTTTTTGGATAAAAATATTGGAAAATCTACATTTTCTCATGATATGAGGAATTGACAGTGATTGATGATGCTTATCAGGGAGGCTGATAAACAAATGATTGGTTGATATATCTCAGTCAGCTGTCTTAAGGCTAAGTCTAGGGCAGATTTTTTTTATAATAGTAACATTTTAACATTTTACACTTTCATACAGGAGATATTTTCTTTTGTAAGTATAACCTTAGGAAAGAAAAATACTTATTTAGAAAACGTATAAAAATTTGAACGTAGCGGGACTCGAACCCACGCCTCCTGGAAACCGACCAGGCCGACCTGGTCGGTTTCCAGGAGGCGTGGAATAACACTTTAAAATGTTTAAAAAAAAGTATAACCTTTCTTAACTTAAAACATGTAGAAAAGTAGGTAAAGGTACTTTAAAGTGAAACTATTTTAACCAAATTAATTTCCTATATTTAGTTATTCAGTGTATACTTATATCAAATAATATATTTTTCTATTATTTGACAATATTGCCAAAACTTTTTGGGGATTAATGAAAGATTAGATTGTATTATAAGGGTGAGAAATACTTTACATTTATACTAACTAATTAAGCAAAAAAGATGAATATATTTATTTTCTAGGGATTTGTTTAATCATTTGAATAGTTATTAAAAAATATATTTATGTATATTTTGCTTTACAATTTCCAAAATTACCTGTTAAAAACATTCCCTAAAATTTTTATAGGCAAGAAAGGCAAATTTGAGCACTGTCAGATATTATAATTTTTTTAAAAAATATATAAATGTATAAATATCTTATATACATAAGTTGAAATAATTACTGAAGAGTCTAATTTGATCTTTTGGCTTTCACTTAAAATACTTTATTTTCCCTTGCGCCATTCTGTAGCACATCACTTGGATTTATATATACATATATATTACTTGTATATTTTTTTTTCAGATATAGAATAAGACATTCAAAATGGCGGCAAAAGCCAATTTGAAGATGATCGTCAATGAGGAGAATGAGGAGAGGTTTGGGTTCGTGTTTGCCGTATCTGGACCCGGTATGTCAATAAAAATTCTCGTTTACACATCGTTTTTAAAAATCACGTTAGTTATTTAATTGAATCTTTACATTAATTTTAAAATTTTAATTTATTTTTAATAATCTTTACAAGCACTTTTGTATCAGTATTACGTATAAATGTCACTGGAAGGAAGGTGGTTCTACTGATTTATTTATTATCCATTTTATGAGTCCAAGCAAAATAAAAGATATATATTTGTCAAAGTACTTTACACAATTTATAATGGTAATCAAGATGTATTTTAATTGTTATAATATAAACTAACCAGTCGTAACGGCGGAGAAGATGTCCGGATCCGCTATGTACGAGTTGGTGCGCGTCGGTTACAACGAGCTGGTCGGAGAGATCATTCGACTCGAGGGTGACATGGCAACTATTCAGGTAACAATTCAATGTTTTATTCCTTTTTTAGCTTCCTGATTATAGCTATAAATGTAAGTTTGGACACTTCCGAATTTTCGAGACACAGCATGTTCAGTGGCGAAACTCTATGCGGAGCTTTAGCTTGTCACCAGAAGGAGAAAATGAAAATAATTAATTCTTTTGAGTGGGGATTTATCTATTTACATACACCGCTATACAGCGGGAAACCACAAATATTACAATTAACTAATATATAAAAAACTATAATTGAGGCCAGTGGTGGCGCAGGGGCACAAAGTGTAACTAAAACTGGTTATGGGTTCGATCCCCACTCGTGGAGATGAAATGTTTATTTAAATGTATATTTCCATTTCTTCGCTCTCGTCTCGAGGCAAAGCGCGGCGTTGCGTTCTGCCCCTCAACACGCAATGCCTCCAGAATTTGGCAAAAAGTGGGGAACGGAGTGTCTTAACGCTAGGTTCCCGGTGCCTACCCTGCTATGTGCGGGGTACAGCGTGAAGCTGATTTATTTTATTTATTAAATATATAAAACCTAAAAACTATCAGGTATACGAGGAAACATCAGGTGTAACAGTCGGAGATCCCGTACTCCGTACAGGCAAGCCTCTCTCAGTGGAACTTGGACCTGGTATCCTGGGCTCCATCTTCGACGGCATCCAGCGACCCCTGAAGGACATCAACGAGCTGACTCAGTCCATTTATATACCTAAGGGTATCAATGTGCCGTGCTTGGCTAGAGAAACTGATTGGGAATTCAATCCACTCAATGTTAAGGTGGGTAATATTTTTTAAATGGTTAAAAAATTACTTTTTGTATTGGCTAATATTTTTTGTTTTATGGATTATACAAATATATTTTTGCGTGTCTTTTTCATATCTTAGTTGTGTTTAACCTATATGTATATTATTTAAGTGTAGGAAATTAAGTAAAAAAATTAAAAAAGTTAAAATTTTAACTTACTGAATAGGTTTTAAAATAAATAAATATAAACAAATTTCAATTGTAAATTTCACATAACTTAACTTAGCTTCATGCTTATCCCTTGCGGGATAGTCAGGGAGAACGGAGCGCCAAACGCTACGGTCTCTACATACATCTTTCGCCTCGTCCACTGTCATCAACCTCTTCATACATGTCCTCCGGGGGGTCCTCATGCTTTTTACGTGACCTTCCCCCGGTATCGTTAATACTGTGTTTTGTTGAAGGTCAACCGAGGTCTCCCCCTATCTCTCTTACCAATCACTTTTCTATCATAAATCTTTTTTGCCATTCTTTCATCACTCATTCGTTCGACGTGCTCAAACCAGCTGAGCACGTTCTTCTTTATTCTCACCGTGACATCCTTGCTAGTACCTGCCATCCTGTGTATCTTTTCTTTCATTCTTTTTCTGTAATACCCACGTTTCGCTGCCGTATAACAGCGTCGGTACCAAAACTGCATTGTGTACGGCCAAACGCGCAACTGTGCTAACGTTTCGCCGTCTCATCAATGTAGCTAAGGCTCCGTTAACCTTGTTACCGGCAGCAATACGCCTTTCTACATCCATCTCGTATCTTCCATCTCTACTGAACATACTTCCCAAGTATACCACTTCATTCACTTGTTCTAATATCTTATCACTTACACTGATCTTGCATTCCGTCCTTTCTTCATCTCTTTCAAAAATCAGAACCTTTGTCTTATTCGCATTGAGGTTTAGACCACTATTTTCACACCCTTCTTTCAGACTGGTGACCAATGCCTGCAACTCGCATTCTGATGATGCGTGTCTTCCATAATTTCGCTTTTACAACTCTGCCAAACGCCTTTTCCAAGTCCACAAATCCATACACTCTCTTCCAGGTCTAAAGCCTCCATGGGCTTCCCACAACAGCCTTTCAGATCTCTCTTGCATTCTTCTTGCTAATATTTTAGCATAAACTACTACCCAAGCTAATCAAACTGATAGCCCTATTATATTCCAATTAATTCCTAATAGTTAAATATATACTTGTAAATATTGAACCTTGTTTTTTCGTCCAGGTTGGATCACACATAACCGGAGGTGACTTATACGGTATAGTCCATGAGAACACCCTCGTCAAACACAAGATGCTGATGCCACCCCGTGCCAAGGGTACAGTCACTTACATTGCACCTTCAGGAAACTATAAAGTTACTGTGAGTATGAATTTTCTTTTTTGTTTGTATATTATATTAAGATAAACATTAGCTGAAGTCTGGTTTCCTTCCCCAATTATTCCTTCTTTTAATATACATTTTGCTTATGAATTGGTAATATAGAATATTCTGATACCAATTAGCAAAATATTTCTCTTGTTAATCTGTTTATCCACTATGTAATAACTACTGGTCGAAAATGAAAATAAATTTAGTTTGATAATATTTCTAGTCTTGAGCTGCATATAGAATGATTATTTTAAAACTTTATTATTCTGTTATAAGAAAAATGTGTAATCCACCCCACAGGATATAGTGCTAGAAACTGAATTCGATGGTGAAAAGGCATCATACAGTATGTTGCAAGTATGGCCAGTACGTCAACCCCGTCCCGTTACAGAGAAGCTCCCAGCCAACCATCCACTATTAACTGGACAACGAGTCCTGGACTCCCTATTCCCGTGTGTCCAGGGAGGAACAACAGCCATCCCTGGGGCTTTCGGTTGTGGAAAGACTGTGATTTCTCAAGCCTTGTCCAAATATTCCAACTCAGATGTTATTATCTATGTGGGTTGCGGAGAAAGAGGTTTGTACTTATGATTAAAAAAATATGAGGTAAAATGGATAGATGAGTCTATTCTCCATTTCTGACTTCTTAAGACATTCTACAAGAATTAAAAAAAAAAGTAAAGAAATCCCCAAGTTAATTCAACTCATAACCTCATTATCTGTTTCACTAACGCTCAATATTAATAACCTATCTCCTACGTCAATCTTCGATTGTTCCATATATCTATCCAATCTCTAGATTCTGAAACAATCGAAGATTGACGTAGGAGATAGGTTATTAATATTGGGCGTAAGTAAGATATACTTAGTAAAAGTAACACAGTCAGTCAATAAAGATATGAGTAGAAGGAATTTTGTAAACAAAAATGAAGAACCATACAATGAAATTGAAAACTTACTTTATGAAATGAGGAAAAGTGAAAATACATGAAAAAAGTTAAATACATATTTAATTTAATGAAAAAAAAAACATTATTTTTTATTTTCAAATTCTAGGTAACGAGATGTCAGAAGTACTGCGGGACTTCCCCGAGCTGACGGTGGAAATCGAAGGCGTGACCGAGTCCATCATGAAGCGTACCGCGCTCGTCGCCAACACCTCCAACATGCCAGTAGCTGCCCGTGAAGCTTCCATTTACACTGGTAGGTTTTCTTCTATATTATTTTTGAATTTTACTGTTTTATTTTTGGGATTTATTGTTTTATCTGTGAACGTGCTGCGTTGCTTTATCTCTGAACTGACTCTCTGATCTGATTCTTTTTTTCTTTTAAATTTAACGTTTTAAGTTTAAATTTAGCTTTTAATTTATTATGAGTTTTACCATGTTGTGATTCTTTAGATTTACTGTTTCATTTTTTAATTTTACATTATCTTTTTTATATTTTCTTTTTTTGAGTTTATCATGTTGTTTTTTGTTTTGCTATAAATATTTTTAGATATACTTTGTCGTGTTTTAGTTTTGTTTTATTTTTGAGTTTTAATTTGAGATTTATCAAGGAATCTTGTAGCAAAGTAGGACAGTAATTTATCGAATTTTATAGTAAGCGAGATGGTTATGGGTTCCATCCATCATACAGGAATATTTTTTCTTCACTCTGGTAAACCAAGTTAATTTTTAAAAATATGTGATATCCACACTTGGAGATGTGAAAAAATCGTGAAATTCATGTCATGTAATAAAGATGGCCCCTAATGTGATACTAAAAACTATACAGAGTCATTTATCTCCCCAGGTATCACACTTTCCGAGTACTTCAGAGACATGGGCTACAACGTGTCCATGATGGCTGACTCCACATCCCGTTGGGCTGAGGCTCTTCGTGAAATCTCCGGTCGTTTGGCTGAGATGCCTGCGGACTCCGGCTACCCCGCCTACCTCGGCGCCCGCCTGGCCTCCTTCTACGAGCGGGCTGGACGAGTCAAGTGCTTGGGCAACCCTGACAGAGAAGGTGGGTTGATAGGGTTGACTCATCGACGATACCGTAATGTGTTGTAGGGGACATAAAGAGTAGACATTTTATACTTAAATATATATATCTATTTGTGATTATTATCTTTATGTAAATTTTGTCAGTACTTGTGATATGCAATTCGTGAGACAAGATGAAGTTGTTAACCTTTTTTTTAAAATGATTAATTAGCCTTTAGGACAACATTTAAATATATAAGAATATTATGTTGCTCTATCATAACTTGATTTTTTAAAAAAAACCTAAAGTAGTTTTTGTGACCAATTTTAAAAATTATTGTCTATTTAAAAAAAACTAACTGACTAAATCCACAATATCATTATTGCTATATTTGAACTTTACATAATGTTTTTTATATGTAATATGAAACATTTCTCGTATCGGTAACAGGTTCAGTATCAATCGTGGGAGCCGTATCGCCCCCCGGTGGTGACTTCTCGGACCCCGTGACCGCCGCCACTTTGGGTATCGTCCAGGTGTTCTGGGGCTTGGACAAGAAACTGGCACAAAGGAAGCACTTCCCGTCTATCAATTGGTTGATTTCTTACAGGTTGGTTGTTCATTTGTTTTTTTGTTACTTTGAATCTTTAATAGTAAACAGATTACTTTTTTAGAAAACGCGAGAAAGACTACTTGGACAGTTTCCAATCTGCGCGCATTCATACCGCTTCTTTGATTTTTTGATGTTTTCTTATAAATATAAGACTATGTATTCTTTACCATTTTGTATGGATATTATAAATTTTAAGATGTTTTAAATAATTATTTTTTATTATCCCTTTAAAACTATGAAACATTGTCTTACATCTGACTGTACACTTTAGTTGTATATTTCCGATCACCTTATTTTCATAATTATTTAATATTTTTAATGAAATTATTTTTACAGATGAATATTTTTTTGTTTTTGTTTAATAGCAAGTACATGCGCGCTCTAGATGACTTCTATGAGAAGAACTACACTGAATTCGTACCCCTCAGAACTAAGGTATGGAAATTTATTTAATGAATATATTTTTTATGTAGATATATATTTTTATTTTGTAATTAAGTTTTACTTATTAACTTAATTTTCGTGTTTAATACCCTGTTAAAATTTTTTTACACACTTGTGGGGTATGGAGTTCTTAATTTACTACATTTTCTCTACTGCTGCTTTATGCAGGATACAGTCTGAAGCTAAAAATAAAAAACAACTTTTTGATCATTAGAAATAAAAAAAACGCTCGTCAAAAAGTACGCTCCCTGCGTGTTGAGACACTAAAAGCCAAAAAAGGGAAAAGTGATTTTTTCAAACTAAAAATTATCGTTGTAAAATAAAGCGGCCGTTTGTTAAGAATGAAAGCGACAACATCGCACGCGCCTCGGTCACGACATCGAGTCGTAGGTATTCGCGATAATGTTGAACAGTGTGTAAGTTTATTATAGAAAATAGGTAGGTAATTTCGCGAAATACAACGAGAGATATCTCTTTCTCGTTCTGGTACGTTTTTTAGAATCAAAAGTAGGCAGCAGATCAGCTACGTTTATTACTTTTTGGTAGTAATAGGTGTTACGTTATTGGTATTTATTAGTAGAAATGCAGTACAAATAAAAATTGAGAAATTAAAAAAATCCTAAAAAATAAAATTAATCTAAATTATTGACGAACAATTTGAACAGGTCAAGGAAATCCTCCAAGAGGAAGAAGATCTATCAGAAATCGTGCAGCTCGTGGGTAAGGCGTCGCTGGCCGAGACCGACAAGATCACGCTGGAGGTGGCCAAGCTGCTGAAGGACGACTTCCTGCAGCAGAACAGCTACTCGTCGTACGACCGCTTCTGCCCCTTCTACAAGACGGTGGGCATGTTGCGCAACATCATCGCCTTCTACGACATGTCGCGCCACGCCGTGGAGTCCACCGCGCAGTCCGACAACAAGGTCACCTGGAACGTCATCCGCGACGCCATGGCCAACGTGCTCTACCAGCTCTCCTCCATGAAGTTCAAGGTACGCCTCTCACCTCACTCTGCCAACCACGCCCTACTATATCTACTATTAACTATCCTTCTATCTGTCACTTAGGATCCAGTCAAGGACGGCGAAGCCAAGATCAAGGCAGATTTCGACCAGCTCCTAGAAGACATGTCCGCCGCCTTCCGCAACCTCGAGGATTAAACGCCCCGACCACCTCCCAACACAGCCCAAACACCCCCCGGGGCTGATAATTAAAAGAAATTAGATTATGCAAACTTGGTTTTGACAGCCCCATTGTGAAATATCGATTTTGGTACAATTAGTGTTGAAAAATCGATACTTTACTGAATTAAAATCAATTTAATCGTAGTCAACAATAACTAAGTGTTACAATTTATTATAATAATTCCATGTTGAATGTTTGATTATCGCTAATTAATGGCGGAGTGTATATAGAAATGTAGACTATCACCGAAAGTTAGATGTTATTTATACTATATTATATTATTATATAATATATTTTATGCTATTTATATTATATATGTTGGTTGATGAAAATATTAGGCCCATAGACTATTTGTGATTCACGTATAGACAAACGATTTTTTTTTTCGATTTTTTTTAGTAAATTAATTAATAAATGAAATGAAAGTTCAAATAAATAATACTAAATTGTTATTTTATTTTGAAATGCCTAATTTTTTGTTAACTAATATATTTTAAATTATTTTTTGCCCGTTTGGTTTTATACCCTGGCGCATTCCATGTTTTTAATAAAAAAAATATATTGTTTTTTTTTTCTGTATAATGTTGGCATTTTCTTATATTCGTTATTCAGTATTATACTCTTGAGATGTCTAACTAAAGTATATACTGTTTGAACTCGACGTGTTGATAGAAAATCTTATTATTATTATTAATAAAATATTAATTTAAGTATTGGAATTTCATTTACATGTAATATATGTCGTATTATTTAATGGTCACCAAACAGACTTTTTCTTAAAATAATACATAATATTTTGAAACTTATATAATGTTTGATAGACCAGTCGTGGCGCAAGGACATAAGCGTGCCATTCAACAAAACAAAAAAAGGTTGTGGGTTCAATTCCAACTCGAGGAAATGAAATATTTAAAATTTGCATTTCCTCGCTCTGGTAATAAAGCAAAGCGAAGAGTTAAAAAAAATGTACCTCCAGACCCTAGGCTCTCACCATACTAAAATTAATCCAGTCAAACAAAGAGAAGCATCGGTGTTAGGGTGAAGGAACACATCTCCGATATCAAGAATGGGCATGTATCGAAGTCAGCTGTGTGTGAGCATACTGTGGATAAACCCAGCCACTACACTACTTAGGTTTGATAAACCCCAAATCCTCGCTAAGGAAAACAGATACATTCCTAGAATGATCCGCGAGGCTATTGAAATACAAAAACATCCTAATTTCAGTAGAGAGGATGGCTGGAACCTTTCTACCTACTCATAAAATCATTGAAGTCTCAAACCCACCATACCAGAGGGCAAGATACTATCAGCTCATTCTGCAGGCATCCAGGGCAGTACGCGAGGCAATTAAGAAATCGTTGGCGGTAGTTTGATATAATAATTATGTCAACTGACGAATGCCACCTCAGTCTACCGCCGCGTGTGACCATGGGCTACTGCAAAGTGTTCGAAACGTCGGGTTTCCAAAAATGTATAAAAATACAAAATATACGCGATTAATCCGGTTAAAATAGTTTCATTTAAAAATAAAATTAATCCATTTCTGTCTGGTACTTTTGCGTGATTGATGAACAAACAAACAGACAGACAAGAATTCTGATGTGTGATTTTTTAGCTTCTGAGTTTTACAACTCCACATACATTGCCTCTAGAATTCGGCGGAGAGTGGGGAACAGGAGTGTCTTAACTGGAACGGAGTAAACTCCCTCTTTAACACTAGGTTCACAAGTTCTCTCTGCCTATCTTGCTATAGGTATACAGCGTGAAGCAGTCGGACCGCGCCTGACTAACGCAATGGCTGTGGTAGATTCCTGCAACGAATTAATGGAGTAGAGTTTCTACTATTAACAATTAATGTCAATAATTCTGACGGAAAGAACTGTTTTAAGACTAAACATTGAATCAAAAATATACGGTCTTTTGTTATAGCGGCTGCGAAAGCCCAGTCTCTAACGCGAGCGGAGCGGCACTAAGGCAGCGGCATTAAGGACTATATGGAATTCTGTACACTAATAATGTACACCAATACTGCCGCCATAAGGAAAAAAGGCACAACTAACATTTTCTACGAAATTGAGTTATATATATATTCGGCATCAGGAAAATAAGATTTATCTGCCTAATTTTTTGTTTATTTTTAGTAATGATATAAACAGAGATATCATAAGCCCAAAGGGCACAACTGCACCTTATTGCAAGTTTTAGTACAGGAAAAGGGCACATTACGAGATATTACTTTTATTCATCTGTATATTTTAAATATATTTTATTGAAAAGGCATAATTGACGTATGTTTAGTATAAAAGGCGTTCACCTTACATTATTGATGTCAGTTATGTCTTTACTAATAAAAAACACTTAATTAAAATGAAGTGACAAGGAAGAAGTGTGCAGGGAATCACGCCAGTTATGCCTATCGGCTCGACGTCTGGTAAGATTGTTTTGTAATTTATTTCTATTTTACCATCGTTACTTACTGTACGGCGATATTCATTTAATGTGTCATGGCAAAAATGAAAACCCAAATTTTTTATAAAGTAATTTTTAAACTAGTCGCTATAACCGTGTTTTTTAAGCGTTGTATTGCATATTTTTAGGATGAAATTTTTTAAATATCAAATTAATAGTGGTACATTTTTCGGAAAATGTCTGTATAGACAACTCTTTTAGCTAAATTTATATTATTAAATTATATTGTAATTACTACATTTGTTTATTTGTCTTTTTTTACGTCGCATTATAAGTTCGTAGCTATAAATGTCGAGAATGCTGAGAGACGAACTTTTTTACAAATACTTAAAAGCTTAGCTAGTGATTATACTATTCTCTTTGTTAGTTATTACAATACGTCATCACGGAGCGCAGGATTTGTAGATGCTGCTTTACGCAACAAAAAGTTTGAAAACGAACAAATATCTGTCCCATCTAAAAGTGCCATACACAACTAAGTACAAGCATCAAATGAAGAAATTTGGACATATTTTGAATCTGATGATTCAGTGTTAGACAAAATTTAAAAGTAAAAACATGCAAACATTACATATAGTAGCAATGAAAGTAACTGTGAATCCAACTTAACACCATATTAATAGGAACAGAAATTAAAATCAAATCATATAATGTCATTGGCGTGAGTGATCACTCAATATATTATTTACCTTTAGGTTAACATGTTACCTACTCCAAATGGAGGAGTTTAAAACTGCAGTCTTTTGCCCGCGGCTTATTGTTTTGAAGCAAAGTTTTATGCCTATTGTGAATAAACACATACATAGAGGGACATGGACTGGGACATACTTTTTTTGACCTAATAATGTCATAGCGCAGCTGGTAAAAAAGAACTGTTTCTCTAAATGTTTTAAAATAAAGGTTTGATTTTATCACAACTACCATTTTGTATTCATAGAAAAATATTTTGCATGTAATTTTACTAATAGTGTTACAAAGAGAAGACATAATTGAATAAAAGTGTCTTTTTATTGTAACACTGTGAAAATTTGGTTAAAAATTTTACAAAGAAAAGGCACATTTGGCTGTATGTGCCTTTAAATCGTAATATTTCTGATTTTACTCTATTTTTTATGTTAAGTTAAAAAGAAAAAAACGAATTATTTATTACACACATTAAAAATAGAACTTTACAAAACCATTGTCTTATACTTACTATATAAATGCAAGTATTTACATTTGCACATTTTCGAAAAACCAATTTTATTGGCGTTATTTTTTAACAAAACCAAAAAATACTTTAAACCCTTTTTTCTCGATATTTACAAAATGTTATTTATGCCCTTTATCCTTATGACGGCAGAATAAATAGTCAGATGGACAGGGCCAGAAGTAATTACGAAATACGAAACTCTTTGTTGATGGAAAAGTAAATATATTTTACTTAAAAGAAGACTGTCCCGTCTAGACGGGAAAGAGAAATGCCTAGGCATTACCCGCTCATTTCTCTTTCCTGTTGAAAAATACTTATAGAATCAAATAATATGCGACCAAAACCGAATAAAATGCGACCGAAACCAATAAAAGTCTATTGGATCCTATGCGGTTTTTATTGAATTTTACTGAATTCTATGGGAATTTTGCTAGAGGGTTTCGCTGTGGAATGTAACGGCTATAAATGTAGGGAGAACTGGCACTGGAAACCTCAACTTCTGTAGTTTACTATTTTTTAATATCAGTTTCACGCTGTATCTCGCACACAGCAGGGTAGGCAGAGGGAAACTAGTGTTAAGACCGTTCCCCACTTTCTGCCGAATTCTGGAGGCATTGAGTGTTGAGTGGCAGAACTCAACGCCGCGCTTTGCCTCGACACCAGAGCGAAGAAATGGAAATATAAATTTAAATAAATATTTCATCTGCTGGAGTGGGGTTCGAACCCACAACCAGTCGGTTTTACAGTCACGCTTTGTGCGCAGTGCGCAGTGGCCTGCGCCACGACTGGCCACCACTTTTTAATCTCTTCTCTTCTCTATCTCTATATCTTATAAAATAAGAACGATTTTTTTCTCTGTCTGGCCTTTCTACGTTATCTTCTTCTAAACCACCCAACGGATTTTGATGTGGTTTTCACCATTATGTAGAGTATTTCTCAGGGAAGGATTATATATGGTTTATTATATGTATATTTTATTGTAATTTGACATAAATATGATAAATGTGTATAAAGTCCTACCCGTTCAGACACTTTCACGCATGCGCTGCTTTAATGGTAAGTCCTACATGAAAACAATGTACTAGAGTATTATTCCTCTTAATAAGATCTACAAAAAAGTCAGCGACAGCATATTCGTATCTTCTAAGGATAACATACAGTGAGCATATTTCTGTCTAAAAATAGTAATTTGAATATATTTTTTATTTTGAGGGATGTTTGTCCATAATGGTATCAATCCTTATCCTTTTAAATACTTTATTAATTTTCTACGTTAAACGAAGATAAAATTTGCTCTTTACACAAATTTGAAATTACGAATAGTTTTAGAGAAAAACGCATTTAATTGTTGACACATCACGCCGGCTATAAACCGCAGTTTTGGCGCAGGTTTTATTTATTACCTTACTCTCAGCATATAAATAAGTATATTAGTTACGTTGGCCATTTAATGTAGATCAAAACTGTCTTTTACTGTTTTTCATTTTAATTAGTACTTTAGAAGTTGTTACAATATCAAAAAATCCTTTCTTTGAAACGGCTCGCCACACGCCATGCGTCCCCCCGCGCCCCGCGACGTTTTGCTTATAGAAGCGCGTCCGCCGCGCCCGCCTGCCTCTGTACTGTAGAAAAGTAGATGTAGATGCGATTGTACGTATTGGATAATTGGAGTTTAATATATTTAGTTTCGTCTATTTTGATTAATAGAATAGTAGGTAGTCTTTTGTTCATAATTTCTTCCGTATAAGTATTTTAGTTTAAGAGAACAGTAGGTAGGCTTTTGTTTATCATTTCTTGCGTTTAAGTATCCTGTTGTTTATTTTGTTTACTCTTCTTCTGTTCTTTTATTATTTTCTTTACCTTTTAAACATAGGAAATGTTTTTAATTTAATTATACCACGACAAAGTCGTTCAAATATAGGTCGTAGAACAAGAAATGCAAATAAAAATCGTTTAAATCTTAATAATGAAAGCGTATATGAGACGGAAATTAGATAGTAATTTAAATATATTTACTTATTGAGAGGGATGTGTGTCAATAATTATATTAATTCTTACCCTTTTAAATAAGTTATTAATTTTCTACGTTAAACAAAGATAAATTTTGCTTTTTACAATATTTCGAAATTACAAATAGTTTTAGAGAAAAGCTATATCGACTCATGTTATCCCTTACTCTCAGTGTATAAATAAGTATATTAGTTATCTTGGCCATTTAATGTAGATCAAAATGTTGATTAGTAGCACAGATTTGAAATTACGATACTAAAAAATTCTTGCTGTGTAACGGCTCGCCGACCTCCACGCTTCCGCCCGCGCCCTCGACATTTTGCTTATAAAAATGGATCCGCCGCACCCGCCTAGCTTCCCCCGGGCATGGAAGGAGGGCCTGCTCATCATGTTGCCCAAGGCTAGGAAGAGCCCATAGCAGCCTGAGGGGTGCCGATCTATAACCCTCCTTTGCGCGGTCTCCAAGCTGTCCGAGAAGTTATTCCTCTCACTTCTCCAGGCGCACATCCACCCATGAAGCGAGCAGTTTGGCGAGCGGGTATACTACTCTGGTTACACTACGCCGTAACAGCAATCAACCGAAAGGAGAGAGCAATAGCAGTCTTCTTCGACGTAGTACGCGTATTCGACCACGTCTGGCACCCGGACCTACTTCATTAAGTGCTCAGAGCCGGCACCCCCCAGCACGTCGCGCATGTCTTTGCCTCCCTGCCTCAGTAACAGGACATTTTTCCTTGAGGGTTAAGAGTTCGAAGTATAGCAGCGACTCGATCGTTGCCGTTGTTCCCCAGGGCAGCATTTTGTCACCTGCTCTCTACGCACTATACACTGATGACATCACATCGCCCTAGCGAGTATCACTCAAAGAGAAATCCTGCAGGTGGTCCAGAACCTCATCCTCCGTCGAGTGACGCAGGCGCCATACTACGTGAGAAACACCTCGCATCACCGCAACCTAAAAATAGAAAGCCTGGAGGTACACATTGGTCGTCTCGCGTCCAACGCATTCCGCTGCGCCAATGTATCGGGTCACCTGCACCTAAGGAGCAGCACTCCGTGGCATATCCGGCCGCCCGAGGTCAGACGTCAGATGACTTCCGAGGGACTTTCTATCCTCCTCCAAATGCGACTCATGAGCCTTGCATTGATTAAGCTGGGCCTCCCTCAGGAAACCGAGGATCTCACTTGACTGAGTTGACCGCCTAGATGGCATTTGATAATCTTTCCAATCCCGTCCCTCACGCCTCTCTCTGTGTCTGCTCTAGAGCAGGTTATCGCTTGAGACCACGGCCATGGAACCAACGCCCAAATGTCGTTCGGAGCTACTACGGAGATGGACGAGAGAATGCTTCAATTCTGCGCCTGGCTCTATAGCAAAGTAAATTTAGAAGCGATTGCACGTATTTTGGAGTTATCCAATAATTATAATGTATTTCGTCGCAGCATTGTTGGTTACATCTTTCGTTTAAGTATTTTTGGGTAAGAGAATAGTAGGTAGTCTGTTGTTTATAATTTCTTTCGTTTAAGTTTTCTGTTGTTTGTGTCATTTGTTCAGGTGTGTGTTTTTTTAAACAATTGGAACATCCTTATTGGAGCTACGAAAATGTGGGTTGCATTAAGGTTTCAATAATTTTCACATTAGTAATCTTAAGTGCTTTGCAAACATAGGTACATTATATGAATAATTCAGTAGTTAAAGCGGGCGAAGCCGCGAGCGGGTCGCTAGTATACTTATATTTTGTCTATTATTGTCTAAAGTGTAGACACTGGCAGAATCACTTTTAGTTCTAGCTGCAATAAATACCCGAAAAAAAAATACAATTTGACATTACAGAGTAATAACAAAAGTGACAGAAGATTTCAATAAATTTCATATCGTGTTTATTTTATAAATAATTTCCATTTTGGAAAACGTCAATATTTTATTAATTTTGGAGCATATTTATTAATAAACAATATGCCTCGTCTTATCGATGACCCTAATATGAGCGACGCGACGATTCTAATAACCGTCGAAGATCTTATTTATAGAGCTCTTGGTTCTCCCGATGTTAGTAATTTATATCAATATACGGGGTAAAAAGAAAGAAATTAATTTAATAATGATTAATGTACATATAAAAACATCTTCATAGCGGGATTTAAAATATGTATATAGTGAAATTAAAATGATTCGTTGTGAGTTCACATGTACCATAAATGTTATAGGTTTAAGTACTATATTTTTTTGTAGCTTCACTTTGTATCCCGCATTTAGCATGGTAGGCAGAAGGAAAGTTGTGTTAAGTAACTTTCGCCCAATTTTCGAGACATTGAGTGTTGACTGGTGGAACTCAACACCGTGCTTGTCATATTATTCCAGAGTGAGGAAATAAAACATTAAACAGTTCATTCTTTAGAGTGTTAAATTACTTCACAGACGTCACGTTTACTACTGCGCCTTGACGGCCTCATTACATAATTGTCCATAGCAAAGAATATATAATTTTTTATTACTATGTCTACATATTACATTTGTTTATATACAATAGGAATGCACAATAAACTTTAAATTGCTCCAAATGATACTCCACATATTAGCGCGCCAGATGCGCATGTTGGAGCAACGCGTTGAAATTAGGGAAGACCTTGAAGAACCTGCACCACAAAAAGAAAAAACTCCAGAAGGTTCTCCAGAAACATCTTCTAAAAGTCCACGCTCACCTGGCAAAAAGAAAGGTAAAAAAGAAGAAAAGGATACTGAAAAAGATACAGATAAGAAAAAGAAAGAAGAAACAAAAGAAAAAGAAAAGGCAGAAAAATTGTCGAAGAAAGAAGAAAAAGCAGCGAAGAAACAAAAGGAGAAGGCTGAGAAAGAAAGAAAGAAATTAGAAGGGGAAAATGAGAGGGAGAAGGCGCGGCTAGAAAAGGTACGAGAAGAGTCAGCTACTCAAAAAGTATCCGTATAAGATTTTCAATCTTAAAGTAATTTTCATATACATTTTTTTTATTTTAGGAAGGTGCAAAGACGGCCAGAATTGCTGAAACAGGTAAGTTATAGAGCTGGGTTAAGTATTTTGGGCATTTTTTCTAATATAAGATGTTTTAAGATAATTCATACAAATTTATCATACTTGTTAATTTATTTGTAAGATATTACTAAATCTATTAAAATATTTAGGTTCTCGAACTCGTGCCAACATTGAAGTGGTAACGCAATCAAAATTTGCGCTTCTCGAAGCCGCAGTAGAGGAACTGAAGACTGCAGCCGCTCCTATAGAACTGGAACTGCCAGACAACGAACAGTTGAAAAGTGATATAGCGAGTGGAACCGCCAACTTACCTGATACCATGCAGGCCATGCAGGTTTGTGACGTAGAGACGGCTTCGTCCGCGTGGTCAATTTGAAGTTTTTAGTAGAAGTAATTACTTAGAGTTGCTCATATGATATTCCAAGTGTCCAAGTAACTCTCACCGTAAGTACCTACAGTGGGTTACGTCGTAATATAGCCCATAGCCTTCTCTTTTAAAGGACGTTACAAATCGAAACGTAGTTTCTGAAATGAGTGCTTTCCACTCTTCAGTTTTATTTTATTTATGTTTTTGTATAGCGTGTTGAGTGCAGAACTCAACGCCGCGCTTTGATGAAAATGTTAAATATTCATTCTTCCGAGTGGAAATCGAACCGTCGCATGTATAGCCTCTTTAGTTTTCTAAAGGTCCTTTAGCTGTATGATATTAGTATAGATTGAATTATTTATTGATTAATATCGTAGCTCTATTAAATGTCGACATATCATAGGTACAGATGTTAATGACTATATTAATATTTAGGTAACTCATTCCATAAATACATATAATTACATTTAAATAATTAGTGACTTTTAAGTGAATTTGAAGGTAAATGCCCGCGTGAAAGCAGCCGAGGAGGCAATAAATCGTATGGCCGGTATTTTGACCCAGCTGGCCCTAGCTGGGGACTTGGATGAAGACCTGGTCGGGAAATTACTCAGCTAGCTGCACAAAAAGAAGGAGAAATTAAAGATGACATTAATGAAATAAAACCTGCAGCGGTGGTTTTCTTTTAGTGAATAAAGTATAATAGGAATTAGGTACATAAGCAAAGAGCGACGTTGAGATTCCCCTTTCAACACGCATTGTACAGAATTTAGACAGAAAGTGAGAATGGAGAGTCTTGGCACCAGGTTCACCTCTGCGTATCTGCTTTATGCGGGATAGAACCTGAAGCTAAAAGAAGATATAAAAGGTAGGTCATGTATGGAATATTGAAATTGATTTAATTTATAGGTTTGATAATAAATATGTTTTTTATTTGTGTTTAGTTAAAAATAAAAATAAATTAAATTAGCTTCACGCTGTATCGCGCACACAGCAGGGTAGGCAGAGGGAACCTAGTGTTAAGACACTCCGTTCCCCATTTTCTGCCGAATTCTGGAGGCATTGCGTGTTGAGTGGCAGAACTCAACGCCGCGCTTAACCTCGACACCAGAGCGAAGAAATGGAAATATAAATTTAAGTAAATATTTCATCTCCTCGAGTGGGGATCGAACCACAACCAGTCGGTTTGCAGTCACACCTCCTGCCGCTGCGCCACGACCGGCCTCTTGTGTTTAGTTAAAAGTAGAGAATGCAGATCTTTCGTAATATCTATATCTTCTTCAAATTATATATTTTTTTCATATTTTATTAATAAATTGACTTTCTCAGACAACCAAATCACTGACTGCCACAAAATCAGTGTCAATAGATCCCAAGGCGTCGCAGTCTAAGGCGCTGTCGCGTCCCTCTATAGCCACTCCCGCAACTCCCAAGCCCTCTGAAGTGACCAGCAAAGCATCTGTCACGTCGTCTAAGATATCGAGCTTCTCCATGGCAGTTGGTGTTACTCATGATGAAATGGAGTTAGTTGTTGTGTCTTATATTTTTTTTTATTTTCATGCCTACCTGACAGGGTAGGCAAAGGGAACCTAGTGTTATAGAACATTTAGTTTCTCGATTTCCGCCCAATGTGTTGGGACACTGTATGCTGGAGTGACGGTAATACATAGTGTTTTGTCTCGTTAATAGAGCGAGAGGAAGCAAATGTATGAATAATGAAAATCGTACCCACAACCGTTGCGTTTACATAATGTGTGTTTATATAATGTGCCGCTGCGCCACGGGTGATGGTTACAATTTTTATAGTATATGTAATTATTTACCATTCTGCTTATGTAGTGGTGGCTAAATTTGACTATCTGCTTTATCACACTGTTAGTTATCTTTATATCCTATGTATAATGCAGGAAATGCATAAAGATAAAATAATAAAAAAAATGATACATTAAACAACAAAAATTAAAACAAATAGCTAAATTATAAAAAAAAAATAAAACAAAAGGTTTCAAAATATTTTGTATTCCTTTTTAATTTATTATTATGTTCTAAAATATTTTTTTGTCTACAGTTCAGCATTAAGGGAACTACGTCAAGAATTATCTAAAGATCTAAACAATTTGACAACTAAAGCGACCACGGCCGCCGAGAACGCCCTGCACACCGCCAAAGTTGTGGGTGAGGTGTCTTATTACCACTTTGTACGTTTTTAAATATTTGGCTTAGAATTTTAGATTTAAATTTAAAATTTAAAACCACTTACTTTTTGATTTAAAACAAGCAACAAGACAATATATTAGATTTTTTTAGCTTGACGCTGTTTCCTGCTATGTGCGGTGGGGTAGGCAGAGGGATCTTAGAAACCTAACATCAAGACATTTCGTTAACATTAAGAAGAAGAGACTTTCCGCCGAAGTCTGCAGGTATGGGAATCGAACCCACAACCTGTGACGTTTACAATCCCACGTTTGTGCCACTGCTGCATGACTAACCTGTATTATGTAAATATTCCGTAAAAATATTTAACATGCTTTATCTTAACAGCGGACAGATTAGACGTTGTCCTAAAAGTAGACTCACGAATTTCTACTTTATATTCATTGGTCGGCGATTATGCGGAACAGTTGAGCGGGTTCGACGCCGGGTTGACCACTCAGGTTAAACATTTTAATATAATTGAAACATTAAACATTAAGTATTTATTCCCATTAAAACTCCTTAGAATAACCTGACAAAAAAATGAGAATGAGAGAATTCTTTGCGGTTCTTCATATTTTCTAGTGTGTGAATTGACTAGCACTGCTCAAAATGTCATAATATATATGTATATGTTAATATTGTTTAGATGCAAGGTTTTCGCGACCAAATGACGCAAATCCGCGCCGACCTCCAGAGCGGGCTCGATCAGCTGCAGAACGTCAACAACAACGCGGAGACAGCTGGTGAGTGGGAAATATTGGTGTCATCCATTTATGTTCAAATGTTGCACTCCTGTTCCTCTTTCAATTAAAGAATTTAAAGAAATTTTCAATTTTAAAAGTTATTTTTAAACTTATTTAATTGAAAGGAATTAAATCATCTGCACGCAGTATCCCGCATACAGGAGAGTAGGCAAAGGGAAGCTAGAGTTAAGATACTCCGTTCCTTATTTTCCACCGAATTCTGAAGTCATTGCGAGTTGAGTGGCAAGTGGCACTACTCAAGGCCACGGTTACTTCTTAACAAAGTAAGGAAATGCATAATATATTAAATATTCCGTTTTCTCGAGTAGAAAACGAACCCACAACCTGTCGCGTTTACTGTTGCCCGCCTGTGCCTCGACTGGTCTCAAAAATATATATGTATTTTATGACTCATTTCTCTATTTTTTTCTAGCTATAATGGAACTAACGGAGAGGTATAAAGAGTTAATAACAGAGTTGGACTCTACGGCGCACGCGCACAAGGCTCTTAACTCGCTACAAAATGAATTGGGCGGAGAAATGCATGTATGTATTCTTTATATTATTTAATAATTATGTTATATTTTATATTTATGTGAATATTATCGCATATTTTGCAACACAAAATAAAAGGTTAATTTAAGTGTTATTTTTATATGTCGATTTGTAGAGTTTGGTAGAATGCGTGGAAATGCTGCGGGAACAGAAGTGCGACCGCGACGAAATTATAGACGGTCTCAGAGATAAGGTAAGGAACCTTTGGAACCCATTTGAAATAATAAAGTAAATATAATGTAGGTAGGTTGAGGCCAGTGATTGTAAAATTGATTGGTTGTGGGTTCGCTCCCCACTCTAGGAAAAGAAATATTTATTTATATTTTCATTTCATCGCTCTGGTGTTGAGGCAAAGCGCGGCGTTGAGTTCCGCCACTCAACACTCAATGCCTCCAGAACTCGGCCGACAGTGGAGAACGTAGTGTCTTATCACTAGGTTCCCTCTGCCTACCCTGTCGTGTGCGAGATGAAGCTGATTTTATTTTTATAATGTAGGTACATACACATTATATTGACTGCTATCGTGTTGCAGTGAGAGAGCGTCGTAGCTCGCGGGTTGTAGGTTCGATTTTCATGAGGAGGATTCAATTATTTTTATTTTCATATAAGGGTGCCTTGATATTGACTTCTCTCTGCCTACTGTGCTGTGTCCGCGCAGGCCGACAGCACGCGGCTGGCGGGGCTGCTGCCGGAGACGGAGTTCGCGGCCGCGCGCGCCGACTTCGAGCGCCGCCTCGAGCTGTGCCACGACAAGTTCCGCAAGCAGGACGCCGTCTGGATGGTATCGTCTTTTAGTTTGATTGCTCTTTATCTTACATAATAAAAATAAAAATAAAGAAAAAGCTATAAAGTTGCTTATATATATGAATTGTTTCTTTTTTTACAAACAAAAATAAAAAAGAACATAAGCGTTGTTCCATACTCACACTCGCGATCTCTCATCCGCACATATGATCTTACATCCACAAATGTGATCTCTCATCTACTAAATCAAAATCTAAGTTTTACTTAAAAGTAAGTGGCTTAGTTAATTTGACATTCAAAATATACGATATAACGATATTCAATTATTAAAGTAATTTTGAAATAAATTCACGCTCAAATTTGATAATAGAATATTCGAGACATTGTTATACCGAATACTTTAAGAAAGTCTACCGCGACGACACAGAAACGTAATTGTATAGAGTATAGTGTGTTCCCTGATCTAATGAAATTTTATTTAAATCGAGTAGTACATGATTACTTAATAATTTTCGTCCCGCACCTATCTATCAATGAGGGTAGTACCTTGTTTAGTAAATTTTTTGAGAAAATATTCTAAATCGAATATGACTGCATTTTAATACACAACATCTTATGCATGGTAAAAAGTATAGTTTTACTTAAGGTTGCTCAACTGCAGATGCTGGTATACGTCTTATAAAGAGTATGAGGCTTGATTTATCCAAGGCATTTGATTGCGTGCAGCTCTCAATATTGGTCATGATGTGATGGTCATAGGACATGTGTTCTCACATACACCCACGGGATCTCACATCCACAAATGTAATCTGATATCTACGAATTTAATGTCACATTCACATAATTATGTGATTTCTCATCCACATATGAGATCTCCAGTCCACACATTTGATTACTCCTCCATAAATTAATTCACATTCTCTCTACGTATTAAATGTAAGTCTTTTAAAAGACCCGGTTCCTCTGTCAATGATATTCATCTTTGACAGAGGAACCGGGTGTTAATAAGAAAATAAAAAAGGTAACTTTGTAACAAAATATAGATATATTTTTTATTCATGCTTCAAGCTGTATCCTGCAGTTTTTAGGGCTAAGAGAGTGAATCTGGAACCCAAGTGTTAACATATTTTGTTCCCCATTGCGACACTTTCATTCTTCACTTTTCGTCAAATTCCTGAGACTTGTTGAGGCGGAACTCAACATCGCACTGCCTCATTACCAGAGCAAGGAAGTGTAAATGTTAAATATTAGTGTATACATAATATCTTACAGTACTTGTCCCCTGCGCCACGAGTGTGGCCATTGATAGTGGCCAGATTCTGCAAATATACATTATGTATTATAAATAAGATGCTGATAATTAACTGTCGTAGTTATACATCCAATCATGCGACCATTTGTGATTATTTAATCATTAAACTATTTAACAATTTTAGTATAGTTTCGCCATTGCAACACGTAATGACTTAATATTCCCCGCCTATATTTATTTGTAACTTACCCGCCTTCCATACACCATATCAAATATGGTACTTACCCGCCTTCCATACACCATATCAAATATGGTGTATGGAAGGCGGGGAAGCTACAAAAATGAATGATCTTTCCGTACAGTCGGCAGTAAGAGATTTAACGGACACAACGGATAAGAAAGCAGAGATAGTAGATTTGCTTGCGTCGCGGGACGATCTTGAAACTCAGTTGCAGGAACTACATGAAAAAATAAGGATCTTGGCCGCTGTGCTTGGAGAGCCTAAGGTACATCTACTATAATAAAGCTAAGTACGCGCGGCTTCAAAGGGATTATTACAGAACTACCGATCGTATTTGTTCCCAATAAGGTCAATCTAGTCTTATATTCGAGAAGAGATCAAGCCCACAACTATTACTCGTACAGGTAATCAATGCTGCATTACACCACGATGGCATACGTTGTGTACATAAAATAAAATATAATAAATATACTAGTTGACCTCAAAGTAACTGGGGGTCATCGGCAGAGCGAGACAGTATTTACGTCAAAATACCGATTGACTCCATATAGAGCCCATGTTCGGCTCTATATAGAGTACTGTTCTTAACTCTGGGTTGATGCACACCAGTATCTACTTGAAACACCTGTAGCCCCCCTGTTGTTACATGGGGTCATGGGCGGAGGTGATAACTTAACATCAGGCGATCCGTACGCTGGTATGGTCGTTTGCTCTGTCTTTTCCATAAAAAAAACTAACACGCTTTTCCAAACCAGGCCGCAATCCTAACACGTCAGCTCGCAAAGGACGCGGTGTGCGCGTCGTGCGGCGCGGTGGCGTCCATGTCGCCGCGCGAGCGCGTGGGCGCGCGCCGCGAACACCCGCCCTGCGTGCGCGACTGGGTGGTGACGGAGCCGGGGAGCGAAAAGTTACTCTTCTTTTTTCATTTTCATAGTCAGCATAATTTTCTAGATGTAATGTCTGTTGGCTTGTAGTAATTGATGGAACTCCATGCTGCGATTTCTTTTATTACCAAAAATATGAAAATACTTTTTGTTCCCACCCGCGGAAAGAGTAATTGTTAAGTTTGTTGCGGACTCTGGCTGTGTCATTGACGACATCAGAAAACATCAGAGTTGGGGTACTGTGCACGAATATTTAAAACGTGCAAGCAAAATCTATTTGAATAAACAATTTCTTTATTTCTCTCTTTGAGTTCTTTACCCAACACGCAACATTCTCAATTTGGACAAAAAGCGGAGAACGCTTTCTCTTGACGTTCAAATAAAATACGTGAAATATTGTAGATACTTATTTATTTTTCAAATATATTTTATTTCGATTTTTCTACTATAAATATTTACAGATGTGCTAAAAGAATTTTCAATAAACTTAAACATTCCAAAAGTATAATATTAAATAAGTATACTATACTACTACCTACATCATTTATCACGAATATTGTATTTTTTTAATAAGAGAAATTACTCATTGCAAGCATAGAGTTGCAGTGTACATTAATCTATAAACATAATATATATTGAGATACGTAAATAATAATACAGACATGTGTGTCGACGTTGGTGTGGTGGGTCACACACTCTACTCTCGGCTACCACGAGAGAGCAAGCGAAGCCATTACAGCTGGGTGCAATACCCACCACGCATTATACTGACTATGGGGATGATGGACGGGTAAATACTGGTTTCCTTATTTCAGATTTATTTATAATGTGTGATATTATAATTATCTGATATGGATAAATATCCATACCTTTTTATTTTTAGCATTTATGGAAGTAAAATATACTGTTTTAATAAGCAATGTAATGAATATCTTAGAGTGTAATTCCTGTTTTTGTGGGAATTTCAGCCCACAGTCAACGCGTGTGCAATAGTTTTATTAAATTAACTTTTATTATATAAATTATAATTTATTATTTCTTTACACCTAGTTATACATGATGGCAGATGAACTAAAGCCGTGTCTTGAATGTAATATGTTGAACGTAGAAGGTGCCGGGGACTCCCCCGCAGCGCCGCCCTCGCAAGGTAATTAATATATAAAAGAGTTTATTCTAATCATTTTAAAATATGCTTTATTGGTATGATCAAAATAAATGTTTTATGTTTTTTTGTTGTATGTAGTTTTATTTTGTAACATGTTGTTTCATTTCTAATTTTCTTATGTCTTACTATCTTTTATCACGTCGAAAAAATGGCAAGGTCAGTTATCGGGGAAGATGAATTATTTTGCGTGTACATTGCGTGTTATTTGGTAGAATGTCTGTCTTGCCACAGCGAGGGAGTGAAGATAATAAATTTTCCCCAAGTGGGGATTGAACCCACAACCATAATTGAGGCCAATCGTGGCGCAGGGCAAAGTGTGACTGTAAAATCGATTATGGGTTCGATCCCCACTCGAGGAAATGAAATATTTATTTACATTTATTTTTTCATTTCTTCACCCTGGTTTCGAGGCAAAGCGCGACGTTGAGTTCCGCCACTCAACACACAATTCCTCCAGAACTCGGCGGAAAGTGGGGAACGGAGTGTCTTAACAATAGGTTCCCTCTGTCTACCTTGCTGTGTGCGGGATACGGCGTGAAATAATGAAAACAGAGACTTCTCACCGCTCCATTTTGGCATCACAATTTTTCACCAGTGTCCTAGTTTGAATATATGAAATAAGGGATAATATAAATTAACTAAAGAAAACCACATAATATTATTAAATATTAATTTTATTAAATTAAATAAATAATTTACATTATTTTCAAGCGTATTTACAACTTAGCGCGTCTATAATAATTTAAATAAATATATTATAGTAAGTATAGCTTAATTGTTTTATAAATAATAATTTTTAAATAATCTTAAAAGAACTTTGGATATAATATAAAGAATAATACAAAAGATTATGAATACATGATGGAATAAGGACGCAATAAAATGGTAACAAAATGACAAAAAATCCGTTATTTTTTTAGGAACGTATTATGGCTAATTTTTTGTGTTGTTTTAATTTGTTACTGACATCGTATACATTGATTTAAACATGGTACCATTGTCGAGTCTAATAAAAGTCACTTTAATATCTGTTTTGGTCCATTTTTCTTATGTTACTGTGAATTGTCTTAATTCTATAAATAAATTATCTTTTTATCATCACAATTATAACATAACTTAAGCCTAACAATTAACTTAAAACATTTCTGTTTTTTATTGTCATCGTTTTGTTTTGAATTTGACGAATTTTGCAAAGAAGATTCCAAACTTTTACTTTTGTCGTAAATTAATTTCAACTGTTTATACAATACGTTCATGTTAAAAGTATTTCACAATATATATAACATTAAATACTAAAATAAGGTTTATCAAATAATCTTTCCTGTAAATATTAAATTAACACGAAAAAAAAACATTTCGACATAGTTTAGTTTCATACTAATTCATAAAAAATAAGTTTTAACATATTTGGATTTTACATTTACAAAGTTGCAACTCGGTCACGTGTTGTCGGTAAGTTTGTTAATTTTTACGTAATATTCGTCATTTGCTCGAGTCGCATTATCGTTCGGTCGATTTCCTCTCGATTTACTTTCATTCGGATATAAGTAGGATATTAAAATAGTTATTACTTTCTTATATAAGTAAGGTAATGATTACATAGCATTCGATTACTTTTGTAAATTACATTTTTTTTTGTGTAAAAATTACGTAAAAAAAGATATTTTTGTAATATAAACTTTGTGTTAAAGGTCAAGTAAATCGAGATTTGATCATTACTGTAGCGATAATAAACTTGATTAATATGAAATAAACATTTATCGTTGGGAGTTGCAGTAGAATCTGTTGCAGTCGTGGTCTCTGCTCGCCGCCATTACGTCACCGAGGTGGTGCGCCACGGCCGACGCGCTCGCGCTGTTACCGCGGGAAATCCTGAAAGTATTACATTATATAATTAAAACAATATATTATATAAGCAATTAAATATTTTATTAAACATTACTTAAAAGAGTTAAAATAATTAATATTTGTTTCCGTTTTTACGTTAACCTACAAAAATGTTGCGTTATGAGCAAATAACTTCGTAGAAATTTAACGCTTTAATGCCATATTATTAACTTATTTAAATCAGCTTCGTCAGGTATCTAGTTCATAGCAGGGTAGGCAGTGGACACCTGATGTTACACTCCATTCCCCATAATTCACCGAATTCTGGAAGCATTACGTATTGAGTGGCGGAATACAACGCTGCGCTTTGCTTCGACACCAGAAAGGAGTGACAATATAAATTTAAATAAATATTTTACTTCCGAGTGGGGATCGAACCTACAACCAGTCGCGTTTACAGTCACGCTTATGCCCCTACGCCGCGGCTGACCTTTATTAACTTATTTGATATCATAATATTAATAATTAACGAAATTAAATGGATTTTTTGTAATGCGCACGATCGATCACCTGCCGCGGCTCACGATTGAGCGACTCACGAGCAGAAATAGAAACGAGGTAAATTATTTCCAAGGAAAGCAGAAAGTAAGGAAGATGATTTCCGACGCTCAGAACTTGATTTATAACTACGTAGTTTTGTTTCTGCACTTTTACTAGTAATTGTAGCTTAAAAATTTTATATTTTAGTACGATTCCATTATTAAAAGATATTTTGAGTACTATTAAAAAAGTATGTATTGTCATAACGCAAATATATAATTTTGTATCATAGTTAACGTAAACTATTCATCAAATAAATTTAAAACACAGCCGGAGGCCGCTTATAAATAAATAATAAGTAGTTAGTGGGTTTCCGCTGGACAGAATGCGGTCGGAACACTTTCACCGTCACTTGTATCCGAGTGTTGCATAACAATGTTACGCGTATCCGAACACGCGCAGTTTTGGCGGCGACCCGTCTGCACTGACCGCATACATTAAAAATGGTTTTTCTTTTCTTTTTTCTCACGGTGACATTTTTGTGGTTATTAATAGTAACAATCTAAATAAATTATTCACAAATGAAAATTACGTAATGAGGCTACACATGTGTCCGAATTTGTCGATTTTTTTTCGACAATCCTTTTGTTTTAACCGCATAGAATAAATATAGTTAAGTAAGTCTTATTTACGTTTTTTTTTCTCACAGTGATATTTTTGTTGTTGTTAAGAGTGGGTTTTTATTATGCATTCTCAAAGACATGAATTGTGGTTCGGTCTCCATTCACAGGAAAATATTTTCACATCCCCGCTCTGGTAGACAAAGCGCGGCGTTGAGCTCTATCAATCAACTCGTAATGTCTTTAAAATCACACCGCCTAGTGCGTGGGGAACGGAGTGTCTTAATACATTAACCACGTGACCTACTTATTTAAATGAAAGTTATTATTTACAAATAAAAATTACGTAATAAGGCTACATGTGTCAAAGCACATGTAATTTTGGCGGCAATCTGTCTGCTCTCTGCTCTAGTGGTTAAATGTTATTAGATTTTATCAAACGGTTTAGTGGTTAAGAGAAAATTAGATTTTTTTTTGGTTTTCATTTTTAGTTTGTTTTACGTAATTGTTAGAATGAAAGCCATAGTAAAAATTACGTAGGTACACGTTATAATATTGGTCTCCACTCTCCATTATATTGTGTGGTATGAGAGTTGATTGTTTATACCGTCAGTTTCATATTTTTATGGCCATCTATCTTTTGTATCTTTAGGTGTTAGATATATTGAATACAATATCACCGTATGAAAAAATATATATAATCATATTATTATTTTACTGTATGTATTGATGATTATGATGAATCTATTTTTTGTTACAGTTTATTACATGGACGGTAAAGATGAAGAAGCTGTTACAATGCGACAGTATCACAAGTGAGATGAATTTTCATAATTATATTTGTTCTCAATGTGACCTATTGCCATCATTTCTATTCGAAATGAATATCAATAACTCTTGTATTTAAAATCCTATGGTTTTTTTATTCTTTATTGACAAGAGGTTTTTTTAGCCGTAAGTGCCTTAATTTTGATTTGTTGCTTTGAGTTACTTCGTCATAAAGTCATGAATTGATGTAGCATCGGTATGGAAGAAGGTAAATCGGATATTAAGAGTGATTTTGAATGTTTAAATTTTAGAACGATTTATATATATTTAATATTGGTATTATTTTTTTTTATATTACCATAATAATTATGTGAATATATTATTTAAATAATAATTAATTACTGAGACTAGTGAATGAAACATGACATTATATAAGTGTTTCTCGGATAAGTGGGTTACAGGTACAGGTACAGCGATACGAATAACGTGATGTTAACGGGCGTTACGGGCGACGAGTAGACGCCGACCTGAAATTCGGTATACTGAACTTTTGCGTTGTTTACTTGGGAAAAAAATAAATAGAAGGAAAAATTCTAAAATGAAATTTTAGAATATTCGCTCATATCTGTAGCTTGCTTGCGTGCTTGTAGTTCATGATATTTGCGTCTTTAAGCAATCAAACTCATCAGCTTGGTAGATTCCACAAAATGCCTATTGCTACTAATTAAACTTTTAATCGATTCAATATGAAGTAAGCACGAGTCGGTTCCGATTATCGTAATCACTTTCACCTTCATTTCAACTTTACTTGCCTCTTTAACGGATTATTGCGTCATTTAATCATAATAAATTTAGTTTTCCCTGAATTGTAAAATATAAAATTCCGTTCCTTTCGAGAATTTTCGGAAATTCTTAGTGTTCTTCTACACAACTCAAGAACCATATATCCCAAATTTAGCTTTCGTCAGGTAATTTCGACTGTTCATTGTTAGTGAGTCATTTAGCTTCACGCTGCACAGCAGAGTAGTCAAAGAGAGTCTGAGAATCTAATGTTAAGACACTCCGTTTCCATTAAGACACTTCTGTTCTCCACTTCCCGCGGAAATGCGATGCGTGTTGAGTTGCGGAACTGAACGCTGAGCTTTGTCTTGTTACCATAGCGAAATGAAAATGTTAAATATTTCATATTCTAGAATTTTATATCCACGTTTGTGGTCCTGAGCCATGACTGGCCTATACGTATAAGTAAAAACTATAAAAACTTCAATATCTATTATGGTAATAACTTTGCAAGAGATTTTGTGGCAAATATTAATTTATTTACTTAACATCCCATAAAATTGTTAATTTCCCCTCAAAATTATCACCTTTCTAATGACAAAAAGAAAATAGTTGTTAGAGCGTGTCTGATCGCTTAAACCGCAAACACTAAAGTGTGAAGATGTTCCACTGGGCTACCCGACGGTGAAAGTGTCATCAAAGTAAGTTCATTTTTTTAGCTATACGCACAGCACATAGCAGATTTGGCAGAGGCAACCTGGGAACCTAATGTTAAAGCTATTACCATAATAGACACTCCGTTCCTATTAAGACAGTTTCGTTACCCATACTCGTATATGGGCCGAATTCTAGAGTCGTTGCGTGTCGAGTGGCGAGCTCGACTCGCGCTTTGAGTCGTTACTAGAGTTAGGAAATTTAAATATAAAATATAAATTAAAATATAAAATATTTAATTTCCTTGACCCCATGCGAATCTGTGAACCTGTTGCCTTTAAAGCCACACCCTTGTACCACTGACTAGACTGGCCTAAACAAATTTAAAGTTTATTTTTCCAATACAACTTGGTATCGTTTCTTTGTACTCATATGTTGATCTTGCTGTAATCGTATTTTTTGCAGATTCACATTTTATCTAACGCTAACGGTACGTTTGTAGCAGCGTAGCCACATGAAATCTAGTCTTAAGATTAGCCTTAGCCTTCGCTTCCCATTTCCCAATTTTCAATACATTTCTTGTTGACTGGCGGAAATCAACGCCGGTCTTTGGTAACAAACCACCAGTGCAGAGCAAAAATGTCATCATATTTTCTTTATCTTGTTACCCATAACGCTAATGACTTTTTTTTGAAAATGGAAACTAGGGATACCCCTAAATGGAAATTCTAAACGTAAATCTTATTTTCTTAAGACAGATTAAAAATATTAGCAGTGCCTAAAAAAATATAATAAGCACTTTAGAAATATTTTACTATACATATGTGCATTCACAATAGAATGTCACACGGTAATATATAATGTTACCTAAGAATATCTATGAAGCCGATGAAAGTGTTATATGATACGTTGCACAACTAGTCAAGTGTATTGTTTACTCACACTCGGCTGACCTTTAGAAAGCTAGGTGGTTGCACCCGGAAACACTTGCTATAGCCTTGGATCGATTCTCGTCTTATATTTCATACTAGCGGCCCGCCCACGGCTTCGCCCGCTTAAAATACATGATTATTGATTTAAGCAGAATTGATTGACAACTATAATAAAATAAATAAATAAATCAGCTTCACGCTGTATCCCGCACACTGCAGGGTAGGCAGAGGGAACCTAGTGTTAAGACACTCCGTTCCCCACTTTCTGCCGAATTCTGGAGGCATTGCTTGTTGAGTGGCAGAACTCAACGCCGCGCTTAACCTCGACATCAGAGCGAAGAATTGGAAATATAAATTTAAGTAAATATTTCATCTCCTCGAGTGGGGATCGAACCCACAACCAGTCGGTTTTGCAGTCACACCTCGTGCCGCTGCGCCACGACTGGCCTCACACCCTATAATAGAATGACAAACAAATATAAAGACAACATACAACAACATATATAATATAAAGGCAACTATAATGACTTCTAATATGATTTTTGTTACTTTAATCTGTAATATTCTATTATGATTTTTTTACGACATTATCGTAACTTCTGTAAGAATTTTTGATTGTTTCGAACTAAAAAATATGACCCATGTCGATATATATATATATATATATATATATATATATATATATATTTGTAACATTACGTTCTTTTTACCTATGTTATGTTTTTAAAGCTCTGTTAAATGTGCTGATGTCACTTAATAATTGTACTGCTTCAGAAACAGTCTTAAATGTAAAATTATTAATTTGGTTAAGGATTCATAATATTCTTTGTAAAATAACTGTAATGTTTGCATATTAACTCCTGTTTGGATATTATTAGATAAATGAATAATTGGTAAATATGTAGTTATTACAGAGTAGGTACACTTAGAAAGGATGTTTTTAGGCATTTTTATATAGGTAGATTTATTTCAAACGAACGAACGAACCAAAAAATCTATGTATTTACTTGATATTTCTTTGAAGATCAAATCGTTCTTTATCTCTGTGTTGAATTAATTACGATTTAAACTTTACTGTTATGATTTATGAAGGTAATCTCTACTAACAATTTAATTTTGTTTACTTAAAATAAATAAATCAGCTTCACGCTGTATCCCGCACATAGCAGGGTAGGCAGAGGGAACCTAGTGTTAAGACACTCCGTTCCCCACTTTCTGCCGAATTCTGGAGGCATTGCTTGTTGAGTGGCAGAACTCAACGCCGCGCTTAACCTCGCCACCAGAACGAAGAAATGGAAATATATATTTAAGTTAATGTTTCATCTCCTCGAGTGGGGATCGAACCCACACCCAGTTGGTTTTACAGTCACACTTCTTGCCGCTGCGCCACGACTGGCCTTGTTTACTTTATTGTATAAAATATTGTATAATAGTGCTTCAAAAATATATATTTTTATCAACAGTCATATAAACCAGACGTTTCGAATGTCATTCTTTAGCCAGGGTCACACCAGCGCGATTTCTATATAACATTCGCTGGCAAGCTAATGCCTTGAGTTCATTCAAATGACGATAACTTTTTTTTTAATGATCCGATTTTGATGAACCAAACTTTAGAACCTAAATTGAGTTAAAACAAAGCAATTGGTGAAATTTTCAAGTAAATCGGTTCAGTAGTTTCAGAGAAAAATGCGGACAACAATATGTCGACAGACAGACAGACAGACAGACGGACAGACAGACAGACAGACAGACAGACAAGAAATTCAAAAAAAATCTTTTTGCTTTCTATTAGTCTTTTTAAGTGTCCCTCTATCCATTTCAGTCAAAATTACTAAATGTACAGACAAAATATTTTTACTGTCTTATTATATATAGAGATATAGAGATATATACACCTTTAGTGTTAATGACAATGAACTTATTTGTCCTTTGATAAAGCAATTATTTGTAATTGGATAGACCAATTTTCAAAATTACTATCGAGTTTATCAAAGTAAAATTTCTACCTTGTTGTTGATTATATTGACAGGTTTTTGTGTTAAATTTAAATTACAATTATTGTAGACATCTGCCATTATTTAAAGCGAACCATTAGGCTGAGCTGGGAAGATAGATAAAAGTTCAAGGATAAATTTTTCATTTTTTCGTAATAAGATATGACTAAAAACCTTGATGTGTAATATTATCTGAACTAATTCCGAACCATATGAATTATAATTACTACAAAAATTAACATATAGACACTTCAATATACTTACATTTTCAATAAGGATTCCATTTTCTTCTCCATCGCGAACAATGAATCTGAAGGCTGAGATGTTAGCACTTTACAAAACGTAAACTTTGCACATTGTGAATCCCTCCAATCAGTTTGTTTTACAAGATCCATGGCTGACGACGTCAAGCTGGACGACGACGTATGTCTGTCTAGATGTTGTAAATCATCTGGCATTTCTTCTCTCAGTGATCTCTTTACACTGCGTCTTTGTCTAATAAAAATATTTTGGTAAGGCTCGTAGAAGCTTACTGCATCTCTCTTAGCCCGGCTTTCGACTCCTTCTGGGGACATTACTACGTAAACGTTTTCGCTAGGCATTTTGTAATTGTCGTCGTAAAACTGCTGTCTGCTTAAAATTTTTCTATCAATATCGTACGGCGCATTATTAAATGATCTCTTGTGTTCTTTTTCAATGTCATCAATTGTATCATCGTCACCAGCACTGCGCATGAGATTGGCATCCAAAAGTCTTCCAACTGCTACTGCTCCTAGGCCTAAGGCAGCTCCGCCAGCCATTAAGCCGAGAGCTGGCAACATAGCAGGCGCACCTGCTGCAGCTGCTACCCCTATTTTATCTTGGGCATATCTTTGACTTTGTATGGAATTGGATGGATACAGGCCTAAATTGTGAGATATTTTATGCGTTGCCTCAACTAGAGGATCTAGGACAGGTTGGGTTACTTTTGCAATGGGTTCTATTAGCGGCCTTGTAAAGTGATGAACAGTTTGACTAGCCGTGTTAATTGTATCCTTCATCGAATCTGTAAATCTTTGCCATAGTGAAGGTTCGGGAGCTCTTTTAACGTAGCCATATCCGTATGGGTATCTGTTTTGAGAATGATCGTAGTAAGAAAATTTGTTATATTCATCCTCGTAATATTTGTTAGCATTAGGGACATTGCTCGAGCTACGTTGTTGATTATAGCCATTAATTGGTTCCATAGGATATGGATGTGCACTTTTGGGAACATTCGTGTAATATTTAACTTTTTGCTCCTTGTTATAATTTTCAATATTATCACGTGTGGCTTTGGCAGGCTGGACACCAAGCTCAGGATGAGCATATTGAAGAACAGGATTTCTTACACTTTCATCAAAACCTGGTTTGGCATTATTAGGTGTGTACATTACTGAATTTGGGAAATTAACCTCTCCAGGATGTTGCAACATACGTCTTTGAATGTGGCTTTCGGCGTACTCTAAATCACCATTGTGAGCTCGAGAGCTACGTCCACTAAAATAATCGCGTTTAAGTTCTTGGTCGTTAATTTGTTTAATATATTCAATAAGCTTCGAATTAGCTACTTTTGAGTTATCAGCTTTAGTAAATGGACCATATCCAGTTTTGAAATATTGAGATGCTTTTTTAGGTTTATAATATGTATACGTCGAGGGAATAAAATCATCATTTTCAAATTTAACATTATCAAATTTTGTGAATGGGCCATCATTTTGTTCAAAATTGTCCTGTTTGGTGAAAGGTCCTAAATTTTGAGATGGTTCTGCCACAATTAAGTCAGGATAAACATCGGCTTCAGGTATGGCTTTTGGAGGAGTATATCCTTCAGGATAAGGAACTAATTCACCATTAACTACTCTAGCATTTCTCCATGTCTTTTTATCAGATTCATCGTCAGGCATTCTTACGCCTTGTATTTCGGGTATTCCGTCATCTCCCAGAGTAAGTATTGACCTCCCACGTTTGTTGTTATATTTGTCGATAGCTTTTTTAATATACATCGGGTCAGAGCTTATTACAACTGGATCTGGCACTTTTAATGATTTTACATCATCGTCTTCGGAGACTTTTGTGCTCACAACTTCTATATACACTGGATTCCTATCATTTTTTATTACTGGATTATGAGGATCGAATCTATAGCTTTTCATTGGACTATTATAGTCCTTAAAGCTGGCTGATGTTATGTATACTTTTTTGTTTTCTGTCTTCTTTTCATTGTTATAGGTGGGGTAGTAATTTGATGCTTCAGGATCTGTTTCTGATTTCTTTCCATCTTCCTGGATGTGTGATTCTGGGTAAACAGACACTGGTGACCAGTTTCCATATTCAGCTTTAACATCAGCGAAATCATCGTGTTTATTTCTGTTTAGATAATAATCGAAACCAGCTAGATCGCTACTCATTGAACCAAAATGTAATTTACGCTGATCTCTGCTATCAGTTTTGTTTTTGTTGCTATCATCCGTATTGTTGAGTCTAGCAGTTGTAAGCGTCGTTCTGACTGCAATTGTCGTAGGCGCAGGCGTCGTACTGCTGTACGTGGTTGACTTTGCGTCCTTTTTCTTAACTATTAGTTGAGTCAGATGACCTGACTTGGTCCTCACATTTAGGGTCTGAGTTTCGTGCGGGTTCAGACTTCTGGAGACCTTCAGTTCAGTCCGCGTGGTCCTTGATGGTAAGATTGTTGTTCGTATCGTCTTTGTTGTTGTAGCATTTTCACTAGGGTCTGCTCTAATGCTGATTGCACAGAACAGGCAAAGGATGGCACATATCCGCATTTGGCTTACGGGAGCCATCTGAAATAAAAGAGAGGAGGACGGTTAATATTACTGATTATACGACAAATGAAGGTATTATAAAATAAAATATATATTTTTTTAAAATTTGTAAATAATGCTAAAAGTATATCAATATTATTTTAATAAGTCTATAAATTTTAAAATAATAAATATAATACGTGGTAAAATCGTTACACTATCTCTACCCTCTTCACTTTTAATAAAAAATAAGTTTAATTAAAAGTCGATATATTTTCCTCACACAATTTAGATTTTCCCGTAGCACTCTATCATAAATTAAAATAATTTTCATTTAAATCCGAAATGTTTTTAGTTTTCTTTCATGATATTATTCCAAATGATGCAAGTACCTGTTGTAATAAACTAATTTAACCACACCTACGTTCTATTACATGTATAGTACATATTTATATATCTTTGTTGAACTAACCACAATGTGAATCTGACCTTTATAATATACGTATTGAACAGACAGGCACCGACAGCCATGATGTATGGATGACTCGAGTTGGTTTAACTTACATAACTATATCTTTATTCATTGACTTTCACGTCAAAATTGTTTTATGTGAATAGATATGATGGTGGCGTGTATTATGCTAATTTACATTGTTTTTTCCTATTATATATAGTATGTTTAAGTTGTATTCTTTATTTTTTTTTACTTTTGTTTGCGGTTACACAAAACTGTGGTGTTGAGTTCTGTCAGATAACACGTTGTATCTGTTGGGATTTGGGAAAGTTGATTTTTAATAGCATTATATGATGTACGGTTGTATACTATTCGTCTTTAAGATATAAAATGGAAATCCTATATTGCCCATTTCCGTAGGAATTTCATGAAGTCCTATCTTAATGCCCTTTATCCCCTACCTACCTATAACTTCAACTTTCAACTAAGTCTAATTGTTTCATCTATGCCTTGTCTGGTAGTCACCCAGTAACAGAAGTTTCATATACCTATACCTATAGAAAATATTCAGCTGTATTACGCTGTATCCCGCACTCTGCACGGTAGGCAGAGGGAACCTAGTGTTAAGGCACTCCATTCATCACTTTCCGCCAAAACTGGAGGCATTGCGTGTTGAGTGGCGGAACTCAATGTCGCGCTTTGTCTCCCATAATAAACTTATAGTATATTATAATGAGCTCTTTTGATGATTGTTTAATAAACATAAGTATGTAAGGTGAAGTAAAGTCGAGCTTGAACAGTGAAAATAATGTAAATTGAGCACTTCTAACGATTGATTTATTAGTGAAAGTGAAGGAAAAGGTGACGAGATATGTGACCGTTTCTTAACATTGATACTGCATTATAATGAATTGAATTAAATTAGTTTTATATTTATATATCTTTAAATTTGGAAATAAAAAATGTTTCTTTACACAGAATATGAGTAAGCAACTTTTTGGCCCTTGACTACTTTGTATGTTGATGTTGTGGAATGTCTGTATTGCACATTATATTTAACCTAATTATTTTTATTGACACTATTATTTGGTAAATCACAGTTATTTGTATCACATTGTTTTCCGTATATCATTACCAAAGTAGACGATAATTCTTATTTACGAAATCTAATAAATATATACAAATAAGTAGGGATGATATCGTGTGCCCTTCGAGAACTCAATATTGATAATATTGAAGAAAGGTCACGTCACGGTCACAAAAGGCCACAAAAGCACGAGAGGCCCTCGCCATAAGGAGCACATACATGCCTGAGAGATATATATAGACACCAAAGCGTAACGCGGTTCTCACTGGTCACTCCGCAAGGGATAAATCATAAAGCTATTTAAAGATATTTAAATTGATAAATATTTCTATTTCCTTTAAAAATTAAAATATCCACTAAGATACGTATAATTACTCAAGAAAAAAGACGTGTTGTAAACTTGTAAGTGTCGTTAACTTGCGTTGGACGATTTCACGACTACTTACTACAAATAGTAAAACGGTGACTTTTATGCGTTCAGAATATTAAAACAGTTCATTGGAACAAATTGTATTTCACAATTTACTTTGGAAGAGTGAATTATATATTTTAACATTACAAGTGTTATCCTATACTAAAAAAATAAAAATATTTTTTAGAACCATTAAGCCTTAACTTAACTTAACTTGGATTCACGCTTTACCCTAACTTATCAATATACAGTAGTCAGAGAGAACGGAGCGTCAAACGTGACGGAGCAAGTGGACTTGGACAGTAGAAATTTCACATATTTGGTTAGGGAACTAGTGTTCCTCTGTACTACTTCTCTTAGTAGGGAGAATTTCTTGTATATTTTACACACGGGTACGGGTACTTGTTGTTTTTAAAAACGGGCAAAAAAGCTGTTTATGTACGCGTCGGACTCGCAGACTGAGGCTTCCGTACCGAGAAGCCTGATTTTTTCTATACTTAAAGGGACCGTAGATTAGATATTTGATATTAATTTGAACTTGATATTTTGTATGCGATCTGGATATAAATCCTCTTTCCCAAATAATAATAATAATAAATCCTCTTCTACCTTTTTGAGGTACGGAACCCTAGAAACGGGATTATATATTTTACCCTAAAAATCCACGCATACAAAATTACAAGCGACGACTAGTTACGACTAATATCAAAAACTATTTGTACATCTGTTGTTTATTAGAGCGTAAACAATTAAACGGTGAGTTTGTTCAAAGATCTAATTTAGATATGTTTCACGGTTTTCAAGTATTATATCAATGTCAGTCGGAATAATGGATACCATTCAACATAATTATAGTTATGTAATTTACTAAAACAGCTCCTGCCTAAGTACAATTAAGTATGTTCTATACAAAAAACTATTTTTTGATTAATAATATAATATATATATTTTTTAAATTGATCGTTTCTTTTCAAGATTTATAGGAATTAGAATACGCACAGGGCACCTAGTGAAGTCATTCTTTTGTTTATTTTTGATTTACACTTAGTTTTTACACTAAGTTCCCTCTGCCTATCCTGCGTGCTACATTTCCTTTTAATTGCATTTCCTTGCACTTATCAACATGCAATGTCTCGGAATTTGGATGGAAAACGGAAACGGAGTGTATTGACACTTCTCTCCAACTACCCACCTACATGCGGCTTATAGCGTGAAGGTGAACATCCCCTTGATTCCAACTTAGATAGGCGTCATAATTTATAATTTTTTTGTATTCGTACACAAGCCTACAATAATTATTATAAATCAGCAATAATCTTCGCAGTTCATGTAGGCCGCGCGGCTTGCGCCTTTCATTTTCTTTTCTCTTAGGTTTCCTCGTGTGTACGATGGAAAATATTTTCACATACGACACCTATAATAGAAAAGTGACTATATTGTTACAAAGATTACACTATTTATGTATACTACATATGTATGTGTTGCCATACAAAGAAAAGTATGAAAAAAGGATTTAACGAAATAAAGTTTGTATACGAGAACGTCATGAATTCGATTCCTACTCGGCGGAATAATTTCTTTAATATTTTAATTTCATCGCTCTAGTGAAAGAGAAGACACTCCGTTTAGTTTCTCCACTCGATTTCTCTAAAATTCGGGGGAACATGTGTCTTAACACTATCTCTTCGTCTTAACACTAGATTCCCTCTGCCAGCTATAAAAGTAAAATCAACTTGTTAAATCAAAGAATCATTTATCAAATCGAATAAATCATGGCAACATTTATTTTTATATTTATTTTTATCTGATAGTATATAGTGAGTGTTGCAAGAGGAGGACGGTGCGGTGCAGTGGAATAAAATAAAAGGTCACGCTTTCACGATGCAGGTTTTAAATGTGTTTGCAATAATCAGAGCGGCGCAAGCGAAAACACTGACTGCTAAATAAATAAAAAGTCATTTTTGTTATTTATTTTTATAATTGAGTGACGATTATTCACGAATATATATGTTTTTTGTTTCATTGCCCTATCCGGCACATAGTAGGACAAAGGGAACGTGGGAACCTAGTGTTAATACACTCTGTCCTCATTAAGACACCGTCCCCCACTTTCCATGGAATTCTGGGGGCATTGCATATTGAGTTGCGGAATTCAACACCACAGCAAAAGAATAAAAACATTAAATATTTTATTTACTCGAGCGATTTTTATGTGATTTATTAGCAAACGTAAATGCTAACAATATTTAAATGTTATTAATGTAGACATACTTATTATATAAAAAAGAAAATCTTTGACGGATTGATGTGTTTTTAGTAGAAAATGCGTGATTGAGGTCGTTGTGGTGCAGTGGCATTGTATGTGACTGACTGTAAGGCAGAAGATTGTGGGTCGGTGCCAAGTAAAACAAACAGGCTTAGTAGCTTGACACCGACTTCAAAATTATAAAATGTTTTTTTAATTATTTTTGTTTAACTTAGGGATTATTTTTGTGCAAACTAACATTTTGGCACATTGACAAGAACATACATAAAAAATATTCAGGCGAATTGGAAATCTCTTTCGTTTTGGCAGTCTGTTGAAAATGAGAACATCCTCTTTTTTCATTCGGTTGAAAAGAAATGCAACAATGAGGAATCTCATTTCTGACACCAATTTAACAATGTTTTTCCTTGTAACTATTACAGTGCAATATTTTTATTATTTAATTATTATTTTATTTAATTATATTTTTGACCAAAAAAAAAATAAACTTGTTCAATTTCAACCGGATCCCATAATCAGAACCTAACCAAACTTTCACCAAACTATGCTTGAAGTATATCCTTTCAAATAAAAAAAAGAATCATCGGAATCGGTTGCTGTGATATTGAGTTATTCATCCATTTGTCGCGCGCATGCAAATTTAAGACTTATGTCATTTCCTTAAAGTTACCATAATTAGAAATGAATTTTAAAAAAATGGGACCACACGGGAAGCACTAGCTTTGAAATAAAACAAAATCATCAAAATCGGTTCACCCAGTCAAAAGTTCTGAGGTAACAAACATAATAAAAAAAAACAAAAAAAAAACAGTCGAATTGATAACCTCCTTTTCTTACAGAAGTCGGTTAAAAATATGTAAAAACACGATTATTTTGAAATCACTGACACGTCAATTTTATTTATATGTCTATTAATCAAGTGACACCTGCCGCTGCGCTTGTTATCCAGTATCTATTTAATATAATAATCGATAGAAAATTATCGATTGACGTTAATACCGGATGAATAAAAATTTATACAATTTTGATACCTGATGCAACTAAAAAGCTAAGAATAATTCAAGTAGATATTTCCAGACTTCTACTTATCTTTACATCTTGCATCTGCATTTTACTTAATTACCGTCTAATTTTTAGATCAGAATACTAACTAAAAATCTAAAAAATAATCAAATATATTTATATTTTAATGAAAATGTATAATCAAATTATTTTTATATAACTTATTCGACGGAAAATGGGGAACGGAGTGTCTTAACATTAGGTTCCCTGTGCGTATCCTGCTGTGTGTGCGGGATACAGCGTGAAGTTGAAATAATCAAAAAGAAAATGTATATGTATAAAAATAATAAAAGATCTCATCAAGCAAGTAAAGCAAGGTGCTGTACTTGGGAGTCGGAGCGAGCAGTAATTTCTCCGAGACGTAGAGGTGAACGTCCTCCCCGCCCTCCCCCGCCCCGCGTGTCCGGTCACCATGAAAGTGAAATCGTGATAATTCCCCTACACAGGAACTGGATGTGGTAAGCTGTTCATACAACCAACGCGGGACCAGAGGGAAATGTTCATTTTCTCCTACTATGGACATGAGAATCAGAAATCATTACTTTCATCGATGAAGTAAACGTGATGGTTGTTGGTTCGACTCCCGATTGACAATTTTAATATTTAATATTTCCTTTTCCTCGTTGTGGTAACAGGGTAAAGCGCGGCGTTGAGTCCCATCACTCAACACAATGCGTAAATTAGGCAGAAAATGAGGAACGGAGCGTTTTAGTACTAGGTCCCTCTGCCTACCTTGCCTTATGAGGGATACAGTGTGAAACTAATAAAAATGTTAGATGTAAGATTGTTAGTTCAAACGAGTCTATTATAAATATTCTCTACAATATATTTAAAGACAGTTTATACAATAACTCGCCAAGTGCATTATATGACACATGAGTAGTTACGAAATTTTATAGTTAAACGTAATGCTGACTATAGGAAAAAGTTACTAAAATGTACGACAAGTCGACGCAGCAGAGTAAAGGCGGTTATTTTTAGAGAAAATCGTCATCTCTCTCAAATACGATCCATAATATGTTATGTTACGTAGAAATAAAATATACATGGACTGGTGATTCAGTGATTAACCATTGACAATGATAAAGATAGTTTTTAAATTAGTTTTTCTAAACATTAATAATAGATTCCTAAAATAGTTGTTAGCTTTTAAATATAACAATTCTTCGCGTATCGACCGAATTCACTGTGTGTTTAATAGTGTGAATATAGTATCTAGTATATACTGAAAATTGGTTTATTTTGTAAATATAGGTATCAGTTGTCCGATCACGATAACCGGTCAGTCCAAGCCAGTCGTACATAGGGGCACAAAATGTGACTGTAAACGCGACGGGGCGTAAGTTCGATTTCCACTTGTGAAAACGAAATATTTATTTAAATTTATATTACCATTTATTCGTTCTGCTTGTGTTCAGGCAATTCGCGGAGTTCAGTTCCGCCACTCAAGATGCCATGCCTCACAAATTCGGCGGAAAGTGTGGGACGGAGTGTGTTAACACTAGGCTCCCTCTGCCTAGCCTGCTGTGTGCGGGATACAGCGTGAAGCTGATTTCATTTAATTACGATAACAAAGCCAATTAACATTTTACCAAATAATTTTGACGTTAATAAAATGAATAATTTCATTTAAACACTGTATGTATGTATGTTAAATACAAGCAACACCGCAGGCGTACATTATCACGTGAGGTATTTGTAACGCTTGCATTCTCTACGTTTCCTGCATTTTAAATGTCGCTTCACTCTCGATTTCTGCAACAGTTGCGACATCGGCGGGCACTCGATGCGAAACTATTCTGACATTCTAGGAATACTAATGTACGAGGATAAGGGCGCAGCTACGCGATTTTCTATTTCGATGCAGTTGATATAATATTTCACTATTTATATGAAAAAACCAAAAAAATAATTTTGGTTAGGCTTAGTCTACATTTCTATCGTTTATATTATAAAGCTAAATAGTTTTTATGGTTGGACGCGCTTATCTCAATAAGTGCTGATTTCAAATCATTTTTTGTTTTGTATATACCATTTGCCGAGGACAGCGACATATACACATTTTACGTGATATTTCATACAGTACCTATATTGTACTGTCAATGTGCCATGTATCATAAATAGTTCTCAGTTATTATGTACAATTCTATAAAAGATGTTTAAACAAGTATTGTAAGAAATTATAAACCATCATCATCAAACGCATCTCCGGCGTTTCGCGTGGGAGGCGGAGAAAATCTAGAGTTAATTAATTTCAATTTTAAATTTTAAAGATTTTAAAAATTTATAAATTATATATTATTTTTATACATACAATATGAATTAGAAGAAATCTAGCCCTGGGCTTTATTTGACCTTTAATTAGAAAAAAAAACAGAGACGATATCAATAATGATTATTTTACTTCGTGAATCAGTCAGATATCATTTTAGATGAAATAAATGATTATTTTCATGTAATTATTCTTATGTTTACGTAAATATTTATCGTTAAAGGTAAGTTGCATGAAAGTGTACGAGCCCTTTAAGTCCTGCCTTTGTTTAAATGTCAAGAGATAACATCACTAAAGGCATGATAGGTTGAGTTTATATATCTTTGATGTATAAAAAAATAGTAAATTTTATATCATTATATATCTCACTAGCTTGTCCTTAATCCACTCGGCTCTCAGTACTCTGTCCAATTTTCAAGATGAAGGTGGAAGAGAAAGAGGCGGTTATCAACGCCGCGGTTTATCTTGTAACGGAGTGAGGTAATGAAAGTAATTCATCCATTTGGTTCTCGAACGAGAATCGATTACTCAACCGTACGACGGCGAACCGTAACAGCGGCGAATATAAATATTAAATATGTTATTTCCGCGAGTGGAATCGAACCCGCAACCTGTCGCGCTTCCCATCACACGCTTGAGCCCCTGCGCCACGACTGGCCTGGAGACTGGCCTCAATTAAAGTTTATTAATTTATTTATTACCCACATGTAGACTATAAACTAAAGAATATCGAGTATTTTAAAGATAATGAATGAATATAAAAAAAGTGGAAGACTAGTATTGTATTAGTATTCCAATTTTATAAATATCTATGTCAAGTCACAGGCGTGTGTCATTGTGTTACGAGGCCAAGGCTTTAAGGATGTCCAAATAAGGGACGTCATGCCCATACAGTTCTTTCCTAATACGGAAGTTACGCAAGCAAGGAACTGCTACAAATAGAAATGCTGCAAAATAAGTGTGTATAAATACGATTAAGACACTAACAGACGGACGGACGGACAGATTAAGAGGTATTAACTCATTGAGTCTCATTCTCAAAAGTGGCATGAGGCACGGAGTGTCTTAATATTAGGTTTTCTCTGCCCACTCCGTCATAAGTGGGCACAGCGTGATGTTAAAAAAAATTAACATAATTGTTTTTAAAAGAGAACATTAGTGTATATTATTAATCTTCATCTTCATTTATTTGCAATAATGAAAAGTTCAATTCCAAGTAACCAAAGAATTAAAAATATTGGATTGTATATTGTAACAAAAATGTTAGATAATTTTTGTCGTCACAACACATTATAGCATTTACAAAAACGATATTTAAAAAAATTGCCATTTTTTTAACAATATTTGAGGATAGTCATGAGGTGATTGTAAGTTCGATACCCACCTCGGGTGGGGAAATAAAATATTTAATGCCTTATTAAGCATAGCATAGTATTTCCTCGCTCTAATGACGATGCAAAAGCGCGGCGTAAAGGTACGTCACTCAACAGGCAAAGCTTCCAGAATTCGGGGGAAAATAGATAACGGGAGTCTCTTAATGGGAGCGGAGTGTTTTAACTTCAGGTTCTCAAACTTTTAACTCCAGGTTCTCAGCTTGCCTGTGATTACGTTTTAATATGCGGCATACAGCGTGAAACTAAAAATAAATAATTAAAAAAAAAATAAAAACCTAATCCAATGTCATTTGCTTTGCAACTTGTCAAGTAAGTAAACGAGTAAGAAGAAGAAGTCAGTATTGAATGTCTGTTACACTTGTACCTCGTTAGTGTAGACTGTGAGGCTGGTCGGTGAAAGTGTTGCGTCACGTTACGTGGACGGTGCGGTGTGGCTGGTGGTCGGTGGTCGGTGGTCGGTCACAGCGTGTTAAGTAAGCGTCATAGTAACTGGCTATAGTTATAGTAATAGATTTGTTTTAGCTTCACGCTGTATCCCGCACAGAGCAGGGTAGGCAAAGGAAACTTAGTGTTAAGACATTTCGTTCCCATTAGGACACTTCCGTTTCTCACTTTCTGCCGAATTTTGGGCACATTGCGTGTTTCGTAGCGAAGCCAGAATTGAAAAAAAAATCATTCCGCCAAGTGGAAGTCGATGCTACGACCGTCGTGTTTGTCAAGAACTGCGTCGTTGCGTCCGGAGACCCCAAAATATATTATAATCTATTTTTAGTACAGGTACAAGGCAATTATAGGAATTGAATTCACAACCAGTCGCAGCGCACATTGTGCCCCTGTGCCATAACTGGCCTCAAGTAAAATTATTAGGCTTAACGTGTGGAGATGTATGGTGATGGTGATGATGTAAGTGGAGAGGATACTGTAAGGTTACCTCCTTTTCTATCATAGGTATACCTATTTAGGTTTAACTAATTTTAACTTAAATATGTGTTTTTCAATTGATTTTTCCAACATTAATATTAATTACTTATTTAGAAAACGTATAAAAATGTTAACGTAGCGGAACTCGAATCCGCGCCTCCTGGAAACCGACCAGGTCCTCGCTGGGAGGAGGCGCTGGTTCGAGTTCCGCTACGTTCGGATTTTTATACTTTTTCTAAATAAATATTTTCTTTCTATTGGAACTTTGGTGGAATAACACTTTAAAAATATTAATTAATAAACATATAAATGTCACTTATGTCAGTCCTACAAGAAAAAATAAGTATGATATTTAACATTACACAGACATCGCGTGACAAATACCAATAATAGTAATGCGTGTTAATAATTAGTTATCTTTCATCTTGACACTTGAATTATTTCCGATACAGTCAATTTTCAGCAATATATTATTACTTTTTTAAATCGTAAAAGCAGCTTCACGCTTTTTCACGCCTGGCTGGTTGGTTAGACATAGAAAACTTGTTGTAAAAACACTTTATTCTCCGCTTTTTGTCTTTCCTCGATATTGCGCATTGAGTGGTCCTTAACTAAAATAGTATTTATTTTACGTTATATAGTCTCAATCTATCTAAAAATTAAATTAAATCAGCATCACGTTGTATCCCGCACGTAGTAGACAGAGGGAACCTAGTGTTAAGACACTCCGTTCTCCACTTACCGCCGAGTTCTGGAAGCATTGCGTGTTGAGTGGCGGAACTCGACGCTGCGTTGCCTCAACACGAAGAAATAAAAATACAACGTAAATATATATTTCATCTCCTCGAGTGGGCATCGAACTCACAACCAGTCCGTTTTACAGTCACACATTGTGCCCCTGCGTTACGACTGGTCTCAGGTAATATTAAAAAAAAAACAAAATATTCTTTATTCAAATAAACTCTTACAAGCACTTTTGAATCAACAACTTTTTGAACAAAAAAATAAGCTGCCACCGGTAGCAGTTCTGCTATTTTTTTAGTTTATTAGGATAGCTAAATCCCTAAATCTGAACACCAAAACAAGTTTGAGTATTTAATATATTTATATTACTAGCGGACCCGGACGCGGCTTCGCCCGCTTAAACTTTACGAATGCTTATAGATATATTTAGGAAATTGTTTGTGAAAATATGTAACTAATTTAAATAAAAACAATATAAGTAAACGTAACCATAGTAAAATATTAATAAAAAAACTAAACAAAACCAGCTACATTATTAATAATTTTGTCTCTGTCTGTCTTTCTATTTCCCCGAGCTAATATCCAGAATAACTGAACTAATTTTTATTGGACTTTCAGTGATCGATTTTACTATTCTACCCGGGAAAAATCTTTTTACTCGTTTTCCTTGCGCGCGTACATAGATACTAAATGAAATGACTAAAGTCCTTTCTACATTAAATATGATAAGTTTTGCGAGCAATATCAAATAAAATCCCAGAAAACTAAAACCACAATTTATTAAGTGTATAACAACGGTATAGATAACCATCCAACCAAGATGAAATAACCAACAATTCTCTCCTTAATACTTAAATAATATTACACCGATGCCGCGCAGGGCCGCAACTTACACCACACCAAGAAATTTATGAAAATCTAACTAATCTGCTCCTCGAATAAGCGAAGAACCAAAGGAAAGTATAAATTAATTATAAACAGCAAGTAATTACATAGAAATTATCAGTAGTTCGAAAATGTATGAAAATTTACAAAACCGTCAAAGTCATCTGCCCGTTCGCGTCCGTCATACTATGCCGGTCGTATGCTAGGTTGTTTCGAATCAGTGACATCTCCTTAATTATTTATTAGAATGTTATACAGTGAACTATAATTTCAATCTAGATGAAATGCTAAAAGTGAATATTATATTCATTTTCATAAGGATCAATATCAAATTATAGAAAATACATACAACAAAAACCCGATAAATATAAAGTAAATTAATTAAAATGGTTACTTGTTGTTACTGTGTTACTTTGCTCAAGCTTCAGAGATAAATATGGTATGTGTATCGCGGACTTTTTTAAACATTATTTAAAGGACAATATTTTTGTAAAACATTATTTTTATGTATTTCATAAGGTTGAGTCGGCGCACGCCATGTATGCGTTAAGCAAGCTCATTTTGGGTGACGTTTGCTTATAACAACAAATAAACTTTGCAAACCGTTGCTTAGCAACGGTCGGTTGTTATTAACATGGCGGAATAAATTGCCTGTCAAATTGAAAACTATTTTAATATATTAGTATATATCGACAATATTACAAATATGAGAAAAAAAAAGTAACCTATATTCATCCGAAGACCCTCAAGTATCTCTGTATGAGTATTTTATTACAATTGAATTAGCGGTTTGGCCCTGATTGCGGCACAGACAGACAGACAGACAGACAGACAGAGTTACTTTCGAATTTATAATATAGGTATGGATATATAATAGTTGACAACCTTCATTTTACACAATTTGGGTGTAAATGTGTCACGTTAAATTTTAACCGTAAAATAAAATGACAACTTATTAAATTACTCTAGTGCAAGAATTTGGAGTCGAGAATTTATATAAATAAGATATTAGGAACGAATAACGCCAATTGAGGTCAGTGGTGGCGCAGGGGCACAAGCTTGCGACTTTAAACGCGACAGGTTGTGGGTTCGATTCGTACTCCCCCCGATCGCGACGTCGAGTTCTGTTATTTAACATTGTCTCAAATTAAAGCGGAAATTGGAGAGCAAAGTTTCTTTACATTAGGTTCTCTCCCACGGGTGGACATGCGGGAAAAAGCGTGAAGCTGCTTTTTTATCACTGAATCAGAATATCAAAAACTAGCGAACAACGAAACATTCTAATTAGCATTTTCACACAATAATAGTTTTTTGTTTAAGACAACGTACTTATTCTCTTAGTTATTTTAATAGCTTTCGTCGCGCTGAGAAATAATGTCAATAGGTGATTATTATACGAGACTTTCTTAATTGCGAACTGAAATACTACGTACGTAAAGTTTTTATTTAGTTAGTTATCAAAAAAATGATTTGAGGCCAGTCGTGGCGTAGGGGTAGGGTGTGTCTATTAACGGGATAGGTTGTGGGTTCGACTTCGATTCCCTCTCGAGGAAATCAAATATTAATTATTTTCATTTCTTGTCAATCAACAAACAATGCCTCCAGAATTTGGCGGAAAGTGGAAAGCGGAGTGTTTTAACACTAGGCTCCCTCTGCCTACCTTGCTACATGCGGGATATTGCGTGAAGCTAAAAAAAAATAAAAATATTACACTTTGTCTTACTCAATGCTTACTAGAGACGTTACTGGTGGGGTAATTGATTACCTATGTAGGGTTTTTATGTGTCGTATCCTTTATTTTATATTTTTTTTTGTTTTACACTTTACCCTGCATACAGCAGGTTAAACCAGGAACACAGTGTCAGGACACTCCTTACTTCGATCTCCGTTTATCTCTCGAATTCAAAATATTGCGCCACTCAACAGTGGCGGCACTCAACGCCGCACTCATACCATAAAAAATCTTTTAAAATTGTACATATTTGTATAATTGTATAATATATAATAACAAAATTAGTTGTTGTGACACTGGCCCACCTCTTAAGTGGAGAAATATGTAGGTATGTATAATTTAAGCGATTTCTCCATACACCTGATAATAGTGTATGATGTATGATAGATGTATGTAGAATAATGGGCGTATGTCTCGAGGCATCTGTCATGTTGTTTATAATGTTCTAGTTTATAGGGCCAACGTGAAAAACGTATGGCCAAAGTGAAAATGTTTAGCAATAGTCACCCACTCGCGACTTCGCCCGCTTAAACTACACTTTTATTTATTTACTAATCTAAATTACGCTTTTTTAATAACATTATCAGTTTAAAGAGAATATCTATACATTGAAAACTAAAGTTTCAGCTAATTTAAATGCAGCAATTTTGTCTCTAAATAAGTACTTTAAATTGATATAAGTTTTTATTTATGAAACGATAGATTTTAAATAAACATTAAATGATAAGGGAGACTTGCTAAAATACATTAGCGAAAACTGCATTTAAATCGGAGAAGCAGTTAAAAGTTAAAAGCACAGACAAACAGACAAAAACTTTAAAAATTATTGTTTGCATTCTGATTCTACTATACTGATAAGTTACAATTTTATTATATGTATAGATAGATAACATAAGGGAGCGTCTTTACCATAGGTTTCCTGTGCTACCTCAGCCATGCGGGCAAAACGGGGTAAGAACGGAATTACATTATGAAGTACTTTTGCCTAATCTACAATGAAGCAAATACATATATTTAAATTAAAAAGAAAATCTAAATATAATAACAATGACAGAACAAACATACAATCATTATTAATCGATTTATTTTTTCAAAAAGGCCCCCTCTTTTTCTTTTCTTTAAGGTTCTATAAATCGGTAACTATATTTTTTTATAATTAACAAGTCATCTCGCGCAATTTTTTTCTGTGGACTTGAGACGTAAAATGGAAAATCCCGTTATTTTACGTTCCTGAAGGAAATTCGTAAGATCATCTCCGTCCAGTGGTCCCCTACTCTCCCTAACCTACCTCATGCCAAATTGAACTTTCCAAGTCCAGTTAAAACATTCAGTCACTTAGCAAAGTAAGAGCTTTATATACGAGTATACATGAGTATACAGATATAGATGAGAATGTTATTAAACTAGTATATTTTTTATGAGTTTCCACGTTACTTTTTGTCTTATATTTTATATACATTATTATTCAACTTTCTAGTGTTCGTACATAATATAAAGAGGTAATTTACGCGCCATCCTCGTCGTTAAGAGCGTCATGGATGTACGGATTTAGCTAGTTTTGATTTTATCTTTGTTTTTTTATTTTTAAAGCAGTTGTTGCTCGCCTTTTTAGGTACTGTTTTTTATTGTCTCAAGGAAATCATAGTTTTCAAAGCAATTTGTGGTTGGTAATTAAAAAAGTGTATAATTATTAAATTATTGGCGGAAGTAAGTTTTAACAATTGGTTATTAGATATATATATATTTTAAATTTTAAAAGTCATTTTCGCAGTAGTAGCCTGTGCTGTATTTCCGTTCCATTTTAATTAATATTTTTTACTTACATTTTTTGATTTCCGCCTAAATATAAACATGGCGTTAATTAACGAACTAAAGCTCAAGCGTCGGTATCTGATTGTAAACACGGTGGTGGGTTCGATAACGGGGAAATGATTATATTTAATTTTCTACTTCTACCATTTTGATAGAATCTAAAAGAATTTAGTATAACCTAAATGTAAAAGAAAAAGTAAGGGAGCTTTTACAAAAATCTTAATTATAACACCGCCGTTGTAGGTCCCACTCGGGGATGAATTATTTTCACTTTCTCGGTCTTTTAAAATCTCTCCGCCTATCCTACTTTATGCGGGATACAGCGTGAATCTAAACAAAAGTAACACAAAAAAATATAATTAAATACAAATGACTATCATCTGTTACTCCGTGAAATCTCAGTTTTCAAACACTTTTTATTTTATTAGGAAAGTCATTATGTTCCCATGTTCGGTAACTGGTCTAGTTCACACCGAAGCTAATTTTTACACAATACGTTAATAGTATCTGTTCTCTATACAAAAGGTATTATTGAAACTAAACTTTAGCGGTGTGATATAAGGTTCATTTTATCTAAGTTGTTATTTTCAGTTGAGGCCTATACAAAAACGTGTGTCACTTTTGACAAATCGATTTTGTAATAGTTACGTAAAATTTGTGCTCAATATCGATTTTTAAGTGTTTATCGTATTAAAAGTTTTGGATATTTTCTATAAGCTTCTACCGTTTTTAAAGGTATTTTTTTTATTAAATTTTAGCTTATGCAGAGCTATTGAGAGTAGAAAAACTGATCAGCGCATTTTTTCCTGTTAGTTTTATTAAACTAGGAAATATACGCAATTCAAATTTCAATTCGACTAAGAATCGAATCCACACACAATAACATTTTGTCAACTTATTCCTGTAAATTAATGGAAAAATAGAATATATTACAGAATTATGACCGCGAATTAATGTCTTATAGTTTTATAGGCGTTCGAACTTTTAATAGTTTTTGATTTAATTGACTTAAAAATGTTTATTAAAGCAATAATTTTTGCTGTCCTTGTACATAGTTTATCTTACAATACGTACAAAGAGAAAGAAAGTTTTTATAATTTAATTTCATAAATAAGATATTATTTAGCTTATCCATAAAATTAAGTAATATTTTTGTATTATAAAATGGCTTATTTATTATCGTTTTATTTATATAAAATTAGAATTAAAAATTAAAGAAATATCTTCATTGGATTATTCTATAAATACAATTTTTTGTAGTTGAAAGAATTAAAGAATCAAAGATTATGATTTCTCTTAAATGTTCCAAAAGACGAATCTTAATTTTTTTTTATTGCAGAATTGTAAAGAAATAAACATTAATCAAATATCTTCCATTAAAGAAATTAAATGTTAATTATAAAGGAAATAAATATATACATAGAAATTATATTCTGCTTTACAATAATATAACTGAAATGCAAAAAACGCTGGTTTCTATGTCAATGAACTGTGATAATGCAGTGTAATGTATTGTACAGTCATTCGCTACACCAGTTATACTTTATTTTATTGTATTTCTTTACTAATTGCCTTGTTTAGAATGATTTTATTTATTTTTTAAGCTTCACGCTGTATCCCGCATACAGCAGGATAGGCAGAGGAAACCTAGTGCTAAGACAATCCATTTCTCACGTACCACTCAATTTTAAGACCTAGCGTGTTGAGTGGCGGAAATTAACGCCGCGCTTTGTATTATTACTAGATATAGACCAGGATCTCTTATCGATACCTAATTTTATTTCTTGATTACTTTGAAACAAGTTTTATAAAACTTACATTTTTTTATTAAGTAATAATAAATTGCGTGAAACGATTGCTTTAAAATTTATTCTCTAGGAACTAATTTTTTGACAATATATGGCTTCATTTTTTAACATTAACGTTTCAAAAGTGATTTTTGTAAAATATTTCTATAAGCGCGTAAACATTATATTTTTTACTTATTAAGAAAATATATAAACAATTGAAAGTAGCAGGATTTGAACCCGCGCCTCATTGGAAACCGTGTGTTCCATTCCGTTCCGTGAAACCGTTCAAATTTTATACGTTTTCTTAATAAATATTTTTCTTTTCTAAATGGAATAAACTTTAAAAATGTTTAAAAATATTATATTCTTTTTAAATTATTTGTGCTGTATACACTTACCCAAGCGTACGCTTGATTTTAGTCCATAAAAAGAAAAATGTGGCTTAAAAAAAACTAACTTAAAAAAATAAACGTTGCATCAGGAAATGAATTATACAAAGTATAGTATGAAGCAATATTATAATACCTATAGTTTAATATATAATTGTACACTTGACAAGACAACTGAGTATTCACAGTTAGGTGTGTTCATGTGCTATTGCGTGACGCACGAACACACAACTGACGATTTTACATTCATAATTTATTTGGAGGCAATTTAATAGAAATACGTACCTTCTTTTCATATTAAACATTAGTTACGATAGTTTTTAAACGTTTGCAAGAAAAAGAATTAAAAAAGATTATTCAAAGATTTTTTTATGTATATTTTATTAAATGTTAGTACGTTAAGCTTAATTTTTATATGTAGATATACGGAAAAAATACTAGGATAAAACTAGGATTAAAATATTGAGTTATTAGCCGGAAGTAGAGTACGCTCAACCAGTCGTGGCCGCCCTGAAGTCAGATTTTCTGAACTTTTGCGTATTGTTCACTCGGAAAGAAAATAATCGAAAGTAGGATAAAAATCTAAAATCAGATCTGCGCATCCATCCACAGCTAACTTCAATATGCATTCGACTAATGTGCTTTCAAAAGGCTATTAAAAAAAAGAATATATTGAATTTGTTTGTAAAATCTAAATAGAGTTTGCACTAATATAAAATATTCATACAAAATTATTAATTAGCACCAATATAAGGTCGTTTGTTCATAAATTAATATAATATATAATTCTTTAAATGAGAATAGAATTCACAACCATAACTTAGACTAGCTTTAAATAATCCTTAAAGCAATGTTTGAATGTATTAATAATAAAAACAAATATATTCTATATGAATCCTAACTTATTAAGTACTTATTAATAATTAGAAAAAGTAAAAATCTAATAAATTGAAAAAGTTAATAAAGAAAGTGTAAGCTTACATATGTATTTATATAGCACAGTTTAGTATTCGCACATCGGTTACACAACTCACCGCTATATGTCCCGTCGAGTAGAAAGTGACAATCAGCGCAGGCGCATGCCTCGGTCTCACTTTCCTTCACACACTCCTTTTTTTTCAAAGAAAAAACTTCAAAATCAACAAAAATCCCAATTTTTAAACTTATCGTATCAAACAAAAATCCAAAATTTATAATAATTTATCGATTTTTTTCCGTTAAGTCTCTTCTTAGTTGTGGATTTAGGTTTCCACGTAACACAGAACTGTGGAATGGGCAAAAGTTTAACTAAAATGGTCACGTCAGCACAGTAGTGTGTGGGCAGAGGCGTCGGGTGCGACTGACGACGGACGCCGGTGAGAGCTCGCTGCTCGCCAAGTGGTGGTGGTGGAGGAGATCTTGGTCTTACATTAATAGATTTACACGTAATAGATTTAAAAGGTGACTCTTGGATTATTAAATGAGCCTTACTTTTGTTGATAATTTCTTAAAATATAACTTCTTATACAAATTATAACTATTTATTGTCTTTTTCATTTTTTTGAATTAAAATTGACCCGTACAATCATTGTTTATTGACGGTTATTGTTGCACTAAATTTTGTTATTGAAGGAAAGGAAAAACTATTTAAATCACATTATACTAAAAAAAATTAAAACTTCACTGTATAAAGAGAAAAAAAAGGATTTTTTGAAATTCTCTCCGTAAAAAGTAGTCGAAAAGAATGTCGATTTATAGATATTGAGTGGCTTTCATCAAAAACGAGTGAAGTTTACGTAATAACGAATAGCGGGCGCGCCTTTGACGCGACTTGTTCGGGATCGACGACGACAAGTAGCTTTAGGTCTGTATTAATATTATTAAACTAAATGGTTTGTTTGGTTGATGCTAATTGCTAATCTCGGGAACTATTGATTCGAATTTAAAAAGATTTATCCGTTCCCTACTTTCCGCCGAAGTCTGAGGGTATTGCGTGTTGAGTGTGGGATCTCAACGCGGCACTTCACCTCGTTCTTCAAGCGAGGAAATAAAAATATTATTTATTTCTTTTCCTTGAGTGGGAATCAAACCCGTAACTTTGGTTACTTTGGTTATAATTAATTTCTCCGAGTGAGAACCCACAACCGAAGAGTTTACAGTTAGACGCTCTACCACTGCGCCACGACGACCTCAACGTGATAATTGTTCCAGTAGTGGTTTGAACATGGGAATAATAAAACGAGCGTCACGTTCCAGTTATTATATTAAATCTCACTTAATGTTCTTTTACGACTTTATTTATAGTTATTAAATTTGTTCAATTGAACTACTTTTCTCTGCTAAATTTGTACAATATATAAAGTAAATGTATTTACTCATTCATAATTTCCAAATTGATGTATAGAAAATGACATAAGAGTTTAATATGTGGTTTTTAATATGTTCAATTTAAAATAAGTGATATTCAATGGAAAATAAACTGATTCTATATAGTGTTGCTTTAGTGCTGTTTAACATTATATTTTAACATAATAATGTAACTAATTGTATACTGTATTTGAACCTGTATACTTCAGCAACAGCACAGGCGGCCGGCGGGCAAGTGCTGGAGTGCTGGAGTGTTGGAGTGCGTTCTACTGTATGCGCGTTTACGCACGATACACATGCTTTGTGCATAATTACGTGTATAGTAACTTTCTTATTTTACATATTGTGTCAATGTAACAAACGGCTATTGTGGATTGTGGATTGTATTGTAGTAGATAGTAGTATGTTATTGTATTTTTTTTAGCTTTACGTATTATAGTAGTCTATATTCTGGATCCTGCACATAGCAGGGTAGGTATAGGGGACTTAGGAACCTAGTGCTAAGACACTCCGCCACCAATAAGACTTCCGTTTCCAACTTTCCGTCGAATTCTAGAGGTATTGAATGAGGGAATGAAAAATAATTAATATTTTTAATTTCCTCGAGTGGGAATCAATCCACAAACTATCACGTTTTAGGTACATTCACACGCTTGAGCCCCTGCGCCACGACTGGCCTCTTATGTACTTAGCTATAATAAGTAGTTTAATAGTCATTAAAATTAAGTACATGCAAGAAACTAAAAGCAACGATCGCGCGATTATGAAACCAGCTTGAAAAATATCGTTTATGCTTGCCTACTATAAAATATATGTTACTTTTTTTTATAAATACAACTTTCTTTATTTTTATATATGAGTATTAAATGTATTGTATGATTTTGTTATGTAATAATATACTTTTATGTTTTACAGACATTTTTCTGTAATACACTTATAAATGATGTACCATTTTTAGTATATTAATATATATAGTATATTTGTATTCCCTTTAATTGTATTGTAAATTCTCACTTCTCCCCAAATTTCATAATTGGTAGGTCCACGAAAAGTATAGTTCGCGAGGAGTAAGCTGAATTTAGCATTTTTGTAAGTGGTTATAAAAGTAGACCCAGAAAGATATTTGTAAAAATTAGATTTATTAATAAAAATCTATAAAATTTTAACATAAAAAATTATATCCTTATGTTTTTTACTCTCGTGTCGTTTAAAGTAATAATTAATGAATCTTTAGTTTATATCGTCAACGTTTACGATTTTCTTTCTTTTTTACTGCTTGGTCACATAATTTTTTTACTTTTAATAAATCAAACACAAAAATAAAATATTAAGAATTAAATATGTGATGCTGCTGTACGAGATGCAGTAGAAGAGTTAGGTGGGAAGTGGGGTAATGTTTTAATACTAGGTTCCCTTTGCGAAAATCGAACAATGAATTAAGGTCATGTTGTGGCAAAATATTCTAAGCAGTAGGACTTTGAACGAGTATGCACCGATTAAATACTGTAACTGTGCGGCTTATTAAAGAGAATTACTTTTCCTGTTGACGGTTTTGAAAAGTGGGTCATATATTTAACAAAATACGTACAGTGCATACTCGGTTTGATATAATAATTTAAAATAATAATATTTATCGTTTTTACCAGGTACTGCTCTGAGCTCCTCATCCCACAACGCGATGGGCCCATGGGACATTATGTATATTTTAGGGTTCCGTACCTTTTAAGGAAAAAGGAACCCTTATAAGATCAATCTGTCTGTCCGCCCGCTCGTTTGTCTGTCTGTCGAGAGCCTTTATCTGGGATGAAAAAAAATCTAAACATCTATACTGTTGAGGTATTTTGATTCATTTCTTAATGTACAGGTTTAAAATATTTTATCCTATATGCTGTTCCCGTAAAAGGAGCGCTGACGCTTCCACCTGTATATACATTTTATTATTATAGTGTATATTTTGAAGATTTTTTTACATTACTTTAAATGGTGTTCTCTAGAATAAAATAGAAATCATCATATTTTTTTATTTCTTGATAATCTTTTCTATAATATATAGATCATTTCGTACGATCCAATCAATATCGAGAAAGCAGATGATCTTCTCATTTACTTAATTGCTTAGCTATGTTAATATTATTACTTTAGTTCTGTATATATAAGTATATAAATGTAGGTCTATATCTGATATATTTGTGTTGTAGAAATACCTATTAATCTTTTTATATAGTGTGTTCAGTTTTGCTTGAGGCATCTTTTTAATATTTCGGTATAAAAAAATTAATGACGAAAACGACGTTAGAAAATTAGCTAACGTCTTTTATAAGCTTAGAATATTTTCTAAACTGACCCTTCTTACCTCGGCAATGTATAAAATATCTGGGGCGTCCAGACAATGTAGGAAATATTATGAATATTTCAGTTGTTCATTTTGTTAAAGGTATTTAGAGTGCCGAAGTATAGAATACTGAATTATACAGATGGCCGGTAAAAAAGTTTATTAAAATAAATGCAAAAGCTAATTTCGATCTTGCACCTTTATGCACGAACTTAAACAAAAAGTAATAAATAATATTTAAATTTTAATATCAATTTCTTTGTGTACCTTTATTTATTATATCGCATTTCTTGTATTGAGGAATAAGAGAAAGAGAGATTAGTGTTACAACGTTTTGTCCCTTTTGTTTGAATTGGATTACCTTTCAAATATATCATCATCAATATTTACACACTACATTACATAAGATAGAAATATTATATCGTTATGAGGAGGAATATATGAAACAAACACTTTTTAATTGATTATATTCAAAATAAAACTCTTAAATTGCATTTCTCCAAGTGAGAACAGAACTCACAGCCGTCGCGCTACTATCAGACACATACCAACTACACCTTAACGGCCAGGGATGAATCACGCACAATTATAAAGATAAGATTTATACGTAATTATGAAACCGGATGTAGGTTTCTAAGGCGGTAATCGGAGACAGTTGGCCTCCTTACGCCCGTATTACTAACTATATTTATATTATTTTGTAATTGGTAGAAAAACTGTTGAGAATATTTCTAAGATTTTTTGTAAGTATATTAATTACTTATTAATACTTACACAATAGTTTTCATCATTCAGAGTTTTTCATTTATTGAAAAAGTATTGTTTTTTGTTTCATCGCAAAAGAACGGCGCAGGGAAAGGGAACCTAGTGTTAAGACACTCCGTTCTCCACTTTCCACCCAATTTTCGTATTTGTCTTGTTATCAGAGTGAGGAAATGAAAATAATTTAATAAAAGTTTTATAGTTGAATTATTAAACTCAAGGCTCTTAGATATAGCTCAAACAACATATTTAATCATTACATTCCTTTTATTTTCTTCTCATATAGTAAGCAATTTAATTCTATTTCATTTCGGTTCAGGGCGGATTGAGAAATATTTACAAAGTGTTTGATCAGGGTAATCTCAGGAACTACTTATTCGTACTGAAAATATAGTTGTGTCTTTGATAGTTGAATTATCGAGATTAATTTTATATGGAATTACGTTAATCGTTTCGATATTTCGATATAATATACCAAATGACAAAAAAATGACTTGTAGCAAGGAAGATAGAGAGAATGCGGGATACAGATGCTAAAAACAAAGAAAAAGGAAATTTCACTTTCCGTTAAGTAAAAGTCTTGCATTTTTGTTCTCTATCAACAAGTAAAATCGATTTAAGCGATAATAGCAATTTGAAAATAATGCTTAAATATTTGTACTTAATTCGTTATTCACGAACTGCCTTCTACTGTAACTTTTTTAAGAAACATTCCTGATAGTACAATATAACTGTGTAAAATGTTTATTTATTTTATACTACTTTTATCTTCGGCTCCGTCCGCGTAGTCTATTGGAAATAACTTATAGTTTTTTGGCGACAGGTGCAGTGAGTTACATCTAAAATAATTAAAACTTATAGTTTTTCTTGTTATAGAAACTATCTTATATAAAAATACTTTTAAAATTTCAATTAGTAGTTCTTGAGATAAGCGCGATCTCCCCTTAAACAACTCTTCAAATTTATAATATTAGTATAGAAGTAAAGTTTTTTGAGAAATTGAAAATGGTAAGTACACATATAACTAAAGCTAGTTTTGATTCCGCGTTTTTTGGCACCTGTCAATTAGTGTTACGTCGTTACGTCGATTATCGGTATTTAACGCTGCGCTTCGTCTTCTAATCAGAACAAGGAAATAAAAATAATTCGTTAATCTCGAATGGGAATTGAACCCAAAACAGTCGCGTTGATAGTCAGACCTTGCGTCTCGCGACGATGGCCTAAAAATTCAAATAACCATACAATTTACGTTGTATCGATAAGAGAAAGCGTTTCCATTCGGGGAAGACTTCGATAGCTTTCCTGATTGAGTTTCGCTTTAGTTTAAAAGATAGCTGATACCGATTATATGAGATCTCTAAGAAATTATTATTATTTATTATTTCATAGGAACTTCCTTCCACGCACCACGGAACTGTGGAATGGCCTACCCGCGGCAGTGTTTCCAGGTCAGTGTTCCAGGTCATATGACATGGGTGACCTTCAAAAAGCGCGTCTATCTCCACCTTAAAGGCCGGCAACACATCTGTAGCTCCTCTGGTGTTGCACGGGGCCGTGGGCGGCGGTAATCACTTACCATCAGGTGACCCGAACGCTCGGTTGCCTAGTCCTTTTCCATTAAAAAAAAAATATGAAAAACAAAGTGCAAACTGCAAAACAAAGTTTCGACGAGTTTCTTGCGCCTGTTCTTCTCAGGTATGCGGTGGAAAATTATTTGACGTTCAAAAAATTTAGCAATAATAAAAGAAAATAAATTGACTTTTCCTTTGGCCATTATAATAGAATTGGAAAGAGCTCCACTTAATATCATGTTTTGTCAATGGTTATGGATACAAAGTTTTGAGTCTTCTCGTTGTTGGCCCATTATGTCTGATTATATATGCGACGTTTGTAGGTTCTGCGCGGTCTCTTGATTTTGCAAATATAAAGCAAGGTGTTTAGTAGAATCAAGTGGAATTTATAAACATATATATAATAAAAGAAGTAAACATATTTTTAAGCGATTTATTAAATACTTCCTATACAATAAAACCACGTCTATCCTGTATCCCGAAGTGCCGTTGCTGATGCACACCCCGGTATAGTAACCAATGGAGGACTGTGCTTAGCGCTTCTGTGTCCTCGCAGTGTATCTTGTAGCAGTGTTTGGGTCGTGGTAGAGGACTTTGGTCACTATGTCTGAAAAGATTATTTTAAGTTATAACTTTGTTAAGATGTGGCTGTCATGGTGAAATGGAACAGCGTCTGATTGTAAATACGATGGTTATGGGTCCGATTCACACTTAGGGGAATCAGTTATGTATTCCATTTCCTCTATTTGGTATCAAGATAAAGCGTAGCGTTGAGTTAGTAGCAACTAATCGAAAATTAGGTGATGTGTGGGAAACATAGTGTCTGTACACTAGGTTCCCTCTGTCTACCCTGCGGTATGCGGCATACAGAAAGTGAAATAAAAAAATAATTCAGTACCTTATATAATTAACATCAGACTGCAGTTCGCAGAGTAGGCGACGCTTGCATCTTTCGCTGATAGGCGGGAGATCTGTAACACTGTCGTATCTTCGGGAAGCTCGGTGCGGGAAACTGGAACAACACAAAACATTCATTAAATTTACGGAGAGACGTATAATAAAAATACGGAGAGACGTATAATAAAAATTTTACTTATAGATAAAAACAAAGCGTGGCATTCAGCTCAGCCACTCAACACGCAATATCTCTCTGCCTACCCTACTATATTCTGTATTTTGTATCCAGCGCAAACAAAACAGAGAGAATAAGATCGTGACATATCACCATTATAGATAAAATTTATTATTATTACTTTATTTGTACACTACAATAGATACACACATAGAATATTATAAAAACAGCCATCTCTTCCAGACAACCTTGTGGAATATCTATTTATTATATTCTATTATCTTCTGTTTTCAGAATTTGGTGGCAGGTAACTTTTGAGCATTAGAGGTTTTTTTTTAATTTCTCAAAATACTAGTTGTACTGGGAGCTTTTATAGTTTTGACAGACGGCGTTGCTAAGTTCCGGTACTTTTGTATAACACATATATGTGTATGTTAGTCAGTCACTCAAAAATAAAATCTAAATCAAAATATTCTTTATAGATCGTCAATTTCTATAAAAATGTCAGTAGTGTCAGTTCTACAGGAAGCGAAATCAAGAATTTTGTATTTAATTAGTTTATACTCTGTATAAAACAAAAAAGCTTCTCACCGACGATGTGCGCTCTGACTTATCAAACAATACAACGTATTTTATTGCGGTTTTCACTAATAGACAGAGAGGAAATTGTATATTATATAAGTATAATATTTACATGTAATATTATATTAGTGAGGCCGGTCGTGACGCAGCGGCACAAAGTGTGACTGTAAAACCGACTGGTTGTGGGTTCGAGCCCCACTCGAGGGGATGAAATATTTACTTAAATTTATATTTTCATTTATTCACTCTGGTGTCGAGGCAAAGTGGCGTCGAGTGCGCAACTTATCCAAAATTAGGTGATGTGTGGGAAACATAGTGTCTGTACACTAGGTTCCCTCTGCCTACCCTGCTATGTGCGGGATACAGCGTAAAGCTGATTAAAGTTTTTTTTATTATATTAGTGTTGTCCGAGCGGAGTTCCGCCATTCACGCAATGTTTGGTGGAACTGAATTGGGGGGTGCGTGGAGAACGGAATGTTTCAACACTAGCTTCCGGTACCTATACTGTTATATGCGGGATACAGCGTGAAGCTAATTAAATTAAAAATTTTCACCTAAGAGAGTAACTTTTAATAATGTATTACAAGACATCTATTATGAAACTGCGTACGCGCAGCTTTCTACTTAATCATACCGTACGGAGTATGAATAACGCGGGTGCCTGTTGCCTGTTGAGTGTTGACTAATAACATATTATGAATGTACACAAATTATTACTCGAGCTCCTTTTATTTCCTGTACTGATGAATAGTTACAATTATGTAGGTATAATGTAAAGAGAATGGACGTTTCTACTAGAATTTACTATTTATCTTTAGTCTGATTGGACAATTTTTACATTTTTACATTTTGGACACGACTATGCCATATTCTTTGATGAAAGAAAAACCTAAAAAACACGCTTTTCTACTCTAAGTGCTTAAATAAGCTATATGAGCCTAAACTCAAGCAACACAAACAGTGGTTTACTAGTAACTTCTGATAAGTTCCTCTTTTTAAGTCCTCGTTTCATCATCAGACCCTCTCACTCGATGATTCCATATCCGCTTAAGCCACTACATACTATAATTGCTAAGTTTCTTGTTGATACAATCGTTAAAAGTGGGTTCAATTTAATTTATTAGATTTTATTACATATGCAATATGTTGTTGTTGTTAAGACACTTCGTTCCTCATTGTGCGTCCAATTTTTGAGGCATTGCGTATTGAGGGACTCAACTCAACGCCGCGATTTGACTTTTTACCAGACTGAGGGAATCGAATCCACAGCCGTTACTGTTCTCCTGCGCTACGAGTCACGACGGCGTATATACATATTTTTGGCAATATACTAAAAAATGGAAAATACATAAAGAAAAGACATTGTATAAATTTTTAAAATTCAAGATAATTAATACTATCCGAAAAGCAAGTAATTATGAAAACAAAAACAGTAAAGTGTGAAGAATGTAGTCGTCCTCAAAACGACCGGTCCCGTCGCGGCGTGCACCGCTCGTGAAACTTCTTACATGAAGCTGATCTCCATGTTTGGCGTGAACGGCTGCCCATAAAGATATTATAGAAATTATAAGATTTTACAGCAATTACAGAACAGACTAAACTTGAGATCCCGTGTTTTTGTGATGCTGTAGAAACTTCAGGAAACGCTAAATTAGTGTTCCTCTACATTCAAACTTAAAGTCAAATAGCGTTCTACGCCTTCGTCAGTGTGTTGTCAGTCACTCAGTAAAAGAAGAATTTCATATAATAGACTCGATATGACGTTGTAATTTTTTTTCGATAATAAGTAACATAATATAGGCAGACAAAAAAAAATTGTAAATCATAGGTAATAAGTTAGAGAACTTACTACTTATGTGAACTTAGAGATGTTCTGTCTATTATCAAGAGCTATTATGCTTATTAATAGAAAAGGTTTTACGGTTCCCAAGAGGCACAGGTTCAAAGCCTGCAATACAATTAATTATTTATACGTTTTCTAATCGATTTTTCCTTAATGTGGAATAACACTTTATAAAAATTAAAATACTTTATTGCTTAGTTTCGATTGTTTGAGGCGGAACTGAACCCACGACTGTCACGTAGAGTCAGACAGATTACCTAAATACGCTATGATTATATAAAAAAAAATATTTCCGTTTTTCTAACATAATTGAATAATTTGTACCTTACCTAGATACAAATTATTTAAACATTTTCTTCTACTACCTTAAAAATGACGAAATCACAACTATAACATTTTTAACACTATAAATGCTGTAAACATTTATTCTGCTTTCACGCTTGTGTAACACGCGGATGTGTGTCCTTCCGACACTTTATACGTAACTGGAAATTAGCGGCGGAATGTTGGTCATTCTTGTAGTTCAAGTGTACTTTAATTTACTGCCATTTCTGATTAAGTTTTTGTTTATTTTGTTCTTGTCTTTTCTGTGCTCTCTGTGGCAGTTTTATTATCTTTTTTTCTACATAGTTTTAGAGTATTTTATTTATTTTTACGCATGTAATAGGCTAAGCAGAGGATATCTAGTGTTAAGACACTCCCATAGCATCGATTATTTTTCGAAACGTTACTTGATGAATGGCGGAAATTAACGCCACGGTGCTGGGCAATGAAAATAAATGTTACCTCTGAGTTGGGAACGAACCCACAACTGTTGCCTTTACAGTCATAAGCTGCCCTGCTGTATTGCGTCAGAATGGTCTAGAACTTAATATTTGCTTCCTATACATTTGAGAGATACATATCTATGACGCGGTGGAAGTCGACGCCACCACGTCTGATCCGATCTATTGAATTAAGTATTTAACGTATATAAAAGTCACCTCGCGCGGACTTGAATCTAAAACTATCACATTGATTTCGTATTACTATTTGTATTTTTTAACTAAATAAAAAGAAATTCACATAAGGAAATAGTAGTCACTCCAAATGTATTCCGGAACTAATACTCATTCTAATTTGAACCCACAACTATCGCGTGCAAAGACCAACTTATAATTCATCACACACGTCATCTCCTAAACTTTTAGTAACAGCTGTAACAAAATGATGCCTTACATAACTTACAACGTCGCGTGCTCAACTTACATGTACTTACATACAAGTACATGTTAGTAGTTTCTCGATCGAAGAACGGAAGTAAAAATTCAATTACATTCTTTTAATACGATTTAATGTTCTCTGGAGTGTTGGCGTGAGTCATGCAGGCGGCAGCGTCTATGTATATTTAATTTTATATAAAAAGTAGCTTTTTATTATTTTTTTAGTAATGAGGCCAGGCCAGTCGTGGCGCAGGGGCACAAAGTGTGACTGTAAAATAGACTGGTTGTGGGTTCGATCCCCACTCGAGAAAATGAAATATTTATTTACATTTATATTTTTATTTTTTCGCTCTGGTGTCGAGGCAAAGCGCGGCGTTGAGTTCCGCCAGTCAACACGCAATGCTTTCAGATTTCGGCGGAAAGTTGGAAACGGAAGTGTTATAATGAGAACGGAGTGTCTTAATACGGTTAACGGTAGCTAGGTTCCCTTTGCCTACTACTGCTATGTGCGGAATTCAGCGTAAAGCTAAATAAAAAGAGCAGTGCGTCATACTCTCAGAATCTCACAAGATCAACCATTTATGCAACGTTGTAGAGCAGGGTAAGCAGAGTTAATAGGAAGCGGAGAGGCAGAGGGAGGGATTGTAAAAACTTAAGACACTCCGATCCCTACTTACCTTTTCCATCGAATTTTAAAAACATTGAGTTGTAGCGGAACTGAATGCCACGCTTTGTCGGCTAGAGCATGGAAATGATAGTGGTCAAAATATAACAAAATCTCTATAAAAAACGAAATTATTTATAATTATTCCCCATTTTTGGGAATCGAACCCACAACCATTGCGTTCACAGTTAGACACCATCCCACTGCGTCAGGAGTCACGACGGCCTCTTGGCAGTAGTGCGATGAAATGTAGTTTATACCTAACCTTCTTTGAAAAACGATCTGTCAACCACTATATGTATTTTGTAAATTCAACCAGTAGTTCTTGAGGTTAGTTATATCAATCAAACAAAATTATTAATAATATAGAAATATACAGATGTACTTGGATGCTATCCCAACCAAAATATCATCCTATAGATGCATGCGATAGTTATGAGTTCATCTGCTTTTCTTTTTTCGTCTAAATTTGAGACATTACAATGTATATAATAATACACTAAAATAATTTTATTTATGAGAGTATTCAGATTAGAGAGATTTTTCTAGAATATACGATTATATTAACATTCCGTGATCGTAGTTGCTAAAATTAGTTTTTACCGCTTTCTCAAATATAAAATAGCTCTTACTTAATAAAAAATAATTTATTGGAATAAGGTAACATAATATATACAAAATGGGTAATATTGGACATAAATAGAATAATGCAATAATACGATCATGTTTTCTTTTTATACTGACAAAATAAGACTAAGTCCAGATGAAACGCACGCTACCGAGCGATTCAGTTGTTCAGATGGCGGCAATTTTCAGTAAGAATGGATGTGGAGGAGGCTATTTGCTTGTGGGTTTTGTACTGCAAGCTGCGACGTCGTCGAAAGCAAAAACAATACAGGTTCACCTTTTTTTGAGTCTAAGATTTTCTTAAGCCTGCTTGTGACTTTTATCCCACAGTAAGACTACACGAAGGTGATTTGATTTTTTATATCGGGATAAAAAGGATTTGCACCAAAAGAAAAACTGATAGTAACATTAAGGTACAATTTCTCCAATTAGTAAATCAATAGATATCTCTTCCACCTCATACGGCGGTGATGACCCGCGGTTGTGAACACTGCAATATTGATTTGCAACCATTTTAAACCGCGCGCCATCTTAAGCCATCTAAACTAAAGTGAAAATGTCTTCCATTAAGCATTTATGCATATGAAAAGTAAGAGAAAAGCCTAGTGTCAAAATATTCCCTTCTACGCCGATGGCTACTCGATACCATCGTAACACAGTGGGATAATATCTGTCCGTTAATGTGGAAGTTGTGGGTTCGATCCTCACTTGAGGTAAACATTTTATTTCACTGCTCTGGCACGAACCGCAGAGTTGAGCTCTGACACTCACATTCACACACATGTAAGATCTAAAATTGGGTTGAATAGCGAAGCACAAAAAATGGGACGAAATAATTATGCCAGTAGTAGTAACTTGTGTTGATTTTATTTAAATACGAGACATTGGCAAAGTGATTTTTGATCAATGGATACGCCAGAAGCGCCATAACTAAAACACCGAACTAAAACAGGTGGTACAAATAGTTATAACAAACATTCTCACGAGTGGTAACAGTATACGTGTAGGCGTCGATTTGTCTCTTACGTTTATATGACAAAATGGTTTAACAGAATTAGAAGAAATATTTGTATGTTTATTATATTTTTATATAAGAGAGGCCAGTCGTGGCGCAATGGTAGTATATTTCCATTTCTACGCTCTGGTGTTGTGGCAAAGCGCGGCGTTGAGTTCTGCCATTCAACATGCTATACCTGCAGGATTCGGCAGAAAGTGGGGAACAGAATGTCTTAACACTAGGTTCCCTCTGCCTACCCTACTGTGTGCGGGATGCAGCGTGAAGTTGAAAAAAATATATATAAGAGATCATTACAGCAAAGTGGAGTAATTTCCGTTTATAAATGCAATGGTTTTGGGCTCGATATCTAAAGAACAAGAATTATATAGCCGAAAAAACATACGTATTGTATAATCGAGGCACTTCTCATTGAGATGTCTCGTGACCTAATTTTTTTTAGTTTCAGTTCCATACATTTCAAACTTTTAATTAGAATTAACAAAAAGTCAAGTCACTTAGCTTCGAGCTCTCACAGAGTAGTAGAGGTACCTCTACCTCGAGTCACTCGCAAATACTTACGCAACATACAGCGCTAAGAAAGTTAAATGAATTATTAATTAATTGTACTGACCTAGAATCTGTTAATATTATATTTATATCCGATTGAGAGAACATTAAATAATCGAATTAAGTGATCGATCTGTTTGACAACGAATCTTATCTTTGATATCGATTTTGTTTCTGTTTCTATATTGCGGCGTATTTATAACAGATGTAAATAAAAATATCTAATGAGAAATATTTCGGTACAATATCTAATTCAAGCAATTTAAATCAATTTTAAGCTCCTGTTAACTTATTTCTTTATTGGATTTTCGCCCGAATCGAAACGTTGCATGTAACGTGGCGGAACTCAACGCTGTCTCCCCTGATAGGCAGAAAAAAGTTTTTCTCTCGTTAAGCTACAGAACCCCAAAAATGAGTTACAATAATAGAGTATAAAAAATTATAAGGAAAATACTGCATTATGTTAGATAACAACGCGTTTCTCGCGTTATTCTTTTTCTAACAAAATAGCCGCACTCTCTACTCTGATTAATTACTTACAAAATTGAATAATTCTAGTTTTGATTTCATTTAAAATTGGGTCCAAATTACACGACTGGCGGCGCAGCGACCGCCATGTTTTTTACTTTGCAATTAAGTAATATAAGTTATTTTCCTTGTTGTTGGTATGTTTTCTTTTTGTGTGTTTGTAATTTTTTAAATCGCTTCAATTTTATACCTTTTCTTTTAATAATTACTACGGTTATTAAGTTAATTTTGATTAGCATATAATGTTTTTAAGATTCACGCTGTATCCCGTACATAGCAGGGTAGTCAGAGGTAAAATGGGATTCTAGTGTTAAGACACTCCGTTCCCATTGAAATACTTCCGTTACGCACCTTCCGCTGAATACTAAAGGTTTGTGTGTAGAGTGACGAAATTGAAGCTGCGCTTCCCCTCGTTACCTAAGCGGTGAAAATGAAAATATGAAATATTTCTTTATGAGGCCGGTCGTGGCGCAGCGGCACGAGGTGTGACTGCAAAACCGACTGGTTGTGGATTCGATCCCCACTCGAGGAGATGAAATATTTACTTAAATTTATATTTCCATTTTCTTCGCTCTGGTGTCGAGGTTAAGCGCGGCGTTGAGTTCTGCCACTCAACACGCAATGCCTCCATAATTCGGCAGAAAGTGGGGAACGGAGTGTCGTAACACTAGGTTCCCTCTGCCTACCCTGCTGTGTGCGGGATACAGCGTGAAGCTAATTTTTTTTTTTTTTATGAAATATTTCTTTCCCTCGAGTGAAAATCGAACCCACCACTGCACCATGACTGGCCTAAAGAGGTATATAAATTAATTTTAATTAGTTTATCGCTGTATTCTATAACATGCAGAGGAAATTATCTACTAAATACTCAGTAACCCACGCATCAAACCATTTTCAAGACATTGTGTGTGAAGTGGTGGAACTCAACTCCGCCCCTACATTTTATTTCGTTACCAGAGCAAGGAAATTAAACTAAAACCTACAGACATTTATTTATCTTATTTTTAAGGGAAACTAACAGTAAAGTAAATAATCTATACTCATATTATAAAGCTAAACAGTTACTTATTGTTTATTTAAACGCGATAATATCAGAGAGTACTGGTTCAAATTGATAAAAAAATTGTATTGGATAGATTATGTACCGAGGCTAAATGTTAATATACCTGCGATCTGCGATATCTCAGGCATTTAAATTATAAATCACAAAAAATATACAAAAATTTATCAAGTCTCCACTAAATCACAAATACTTACTGCGGGTTATTGTCAGTAGTTTCCAAAGTAATGACATTAGGTGTCAGCGCGGACACGATGATGCCGACTGGGATCAAGGCTGTGACGAGATTCAGAAGATTTTTCCAAGGATTTGCTCTGAAAGTATAGAAAGAAGTAGTTATTAAAACGTATAGGGGAAAAGAGAGAGGATTTTTGTCAATTCCTTGAGGAACGGGGAAAAAATAAGGTTTTCCATTTTATAACTTGAAGTTAAAGCAAACAAAGTTGCAACGCCTAGTCTTCCATATACAATAGTATGGCTGTAGTTTCTTAGAGCAGTGTATTTAACTCGATCAATCAATTCGCAAGCTACTGACATAACATTCGTTTTTGTACTGACTAGTGTTCCAGTAGTGGTTTGAATATGGGAATAATAAAACGAGCAGCGTCACATTCTGTTTAGTTTATTCGACTGATCATGGCTAACGAAACTGTCTATTTATATATATTTGGACATACTGTCAAATGAGCAACTTTTATATGATAAATTTATACAATCATTAAAGTATTCAAATTCAAAATATTACTTATTCAAATAAACTCTTATGAGCACTTTTGAATCGTCGAATTAACATGGAAACAAAAAAGAAGCTACCACCGGTTCGGAAGGCAGTTCTGCTGAGAAGAACCGGCAAGAAACTCAACAGTGGCTCTTTTACATAATGTATTTATCCATATACTATATAATTCAATGTGTAATTAATTATTAGCTATAATTGAATTGAGAATAACATTGTTTATAGGTCTTAAAATAAAAGTTACGCAAAAGGAAATTGAATAATTCTATACAGTGTTGCTAGTGATTTTCAACAGCACTTCTTATATGTTAAACTTATAAAATATATAAAGTTAATGAATCTACTCAATTTGCCAATTAGTGCCAATACTATTATGTATAATTAAATTGATAATAACATACTCTTTTAATGTACTAAAATAAGTATATGATAATAGATAGAAATATTCCATATGGTCCTGGTCGTGCTCTTTAACACTCGGCCATCCTGCAAAGCCGTGTCCCACGGCTGGTCTGGCACTCGCTGCTATCATCATCACCAATACGCCTTTTCTTCGTAAATCAAACTGTAACATAAAATTTTAAAGCAGTAATATTGTATTGGACAAATTATACTCGATACAACTTTCTCAACTGATTTTTTTAAATTATTACAAAACAATGTTAATTTCTGAATTGCTACGAGACTTTCTTTTTTTTTGGCATCATTTATTTTTATCATAAATTGAAAAGTAGAAGAATTGATATGCACATAGATTTTTTTTTTTAGCGTTACGCTATATCCCGGACATACCAGGGTAGGCAGAGAGCATATAGAATATAAAATCCTATAATAAATAAGTACGATCAACATTAAAGTTAGCATTTTTTTACCAATATTATATTATAACTGCAAGCATTATTTTGTTAATATTTTTTGGATATTTATGTTTAAATAGAGACAAAATTAAATTTATAACAGTTTTCTTTAACACATTAATCTTTAACCACATAGTATTATCTTTTTCCACTCAGTATTATCTATAATCACAGATTAATATTTTACCACACAGGATTATCTACAATCACACAGATAAATGTTTAACCACACAGAACCTATTATCTTTTTCCACACAGGATTATCTATTATCACACAGAATTTTTTTCCACACAGGATTATCTATTATCACACAGATTTTTTTTCCACACAGGATTATCTATGATCACACAGATCTTTTTCCACACAGGATTATTTATTATCACACAGATTTTTTTCCACACAGGATTATCTATGATCACACAGATCTTTTTCCACACAGGATTATTTATTATCACACAGATTTTTTTCCACACAGGATTATCTATGATCACACAGATCTTTTTCCACACAGGATTATTTATTATCACACAGATTTTTTTTCCACACAGGATTATTTATTATCACACAGATTTTTTTCCACACAGGATTATTTATTATCACACAGATTTTTTTCCACACAGGATTATCGATGATCACACAGATCTTTTTCCACACAGGATTATTTATTATCACACAGATTTTTTTTATATATTATATATATAAATGTCTTTAGCCACAGAGAGCTGTGTCACACAAAGTTATGTCAGATATGTTTTATAAGAAACTTAAATAATCTCCACAACTATTACTAAGCTCAGTGCACTCAACTCATATACATATTTTATATTCTTTCGGATTGCTCATAATATACTAGCTTACTAAATACGAAAGCGTTTTACTTCCTAAGACTATTCAGAAGAACAATATAAAGCAATGATTCGTTGTCCACCAGTCGCCAGCCGCAGCAGACAAAATAGTAATAGGTAAGCCGTGCAGTGAGTGAAAAGAGCGGTAGTGGAGCCCCTGGCTCGGTGAAGCCCAATACAACGTTTGCCTACAGTAGAATTATTTCCTCAATCAACAAAAAATGTTTTGACGTTTTAATTTATTAAAATACGTTCACTTATTTATTTATTAATATTTATTGAGAAATTCTATTAATACAAAATTACAGAAAATTTTTGATAAAACATTATTATGTCTTTCTCTCTCTATGCTCTATTTAAGCTCCTATTGAGTTGGTTATTAAAGTTTATTCATTTTTATTATACCTTCATAGTGGTTTCTGTTAACAAGAATGATATAAAAGTGGTCCTTGGTCAAGAAAAGATTTGTAACAACTGATATATAGTTTAATAATGTGTTTATTTACAATATCATTAACCTCGTGCGTATTTGAGAAGTGATTCCCACTGTTTTCAAATTACAATACCGTTTCGTTTCTATTAATTTTGACTTATAACCAGTAACTTAACCTCAAACTTAAAGATAACATATTTAACTTGAATAACTCCAATCACCTGTCCGCAGTTATAATAGAATTATTTTGGCGAACTTAAAATTATTACTAACTCAAACGGTCTTATTTTATGGACCTCTTAAATTTACTTCGATATTCTATGTATTTAAATATTTTTATATTACAACAATTCACACAGCACGTTTCGTATTCTAGCTTTCATAGAATTGTAGAACACTAGCTGATAGCTCACACAGTATTATATATCTAAGCTTTCATAGAATAATATAGAATAATATAGAATAATACATAATAATAATATTAATAATGAATAGGGAACAAAAATAAGCTATACGAAACAAATCATGACTATATAAAATAAGATATACTAATATGTATTAATTTTTCCAATTAATATTTATTCTTCCTTTTTTAACAACTACTAAACTCATACGGAAGTGTTAGTTCGTGTTATTGGTATTTAGTATATTTTTCAATCTGTAATCTTCATGTTTGAAGCACTGAAGAATTTAACTTATAGCACTTTCTATACGAAATTATAAAAATATCCGTAATTAACAATGCATCTTAATTACAAAATTTTGTATATATATTTATTTGTGATTTGTTATAATTGTATATTTTTATTAACAAACACACTCAAACTTATATATTATAATTTTTATTTACTCATCTGATATGCAACAGCCACCCCCGTACGTATTTATTGAATTCAGACATGAAACCTACATTGTGACGTAAACCTTTTTTTTTTGACACTACTACCTATCTACGATTTCATACAGGCGACACAGCAGTTTATCAATTACATAACCTACACAAGATATTACAAGATATGTTGTTACTAATTTACTTTCAACAATAGGTTCCTATAACTATATATACATACATAATACATATTAATATATATTTCTTAATATATTCTATTTATGTTGCAGTCTTATTGAAATCTTTAAGCGTGCTGATTTGCTTTATGATTTAAATTTTAAAAGTTACATAATTATTAATTATAATAAATGACGATTCGATGTTGTTCAATTTGCGGATTGTTTGTTCTAGTCTTTGTAAGCTATACGCTGCTACTATATATGACCAATCGTTTATTTACTAGATGATCTGATCGATAGCGTAAACCGTTGATAGGCAAACCCACGTTCAGTTCATATTCGTTATTTCTCTTCCTTATTAGAGTAAGTCTTTACTGCAGACATTGTATAGCTAGACATGTATTCTTTTGAAGTTCTAGATTCTCATTAAACATGAAACTATACTGTAATAAAATGTACTATACTGTAATAAACAAAATACGTTCGTATATATTTTTTGAGATTTAAAAGTTTCCTCTTTATAACTGATAATAAACTAACTAATACTAAATAATCTTTAAGAATATTAAGTAACCTTTGAGAATATTAAATATTTATTTCTTTTTATTTGCTTGCCCGATAGACTAAATGTACTTACAACAACAGTCCGCTACAGTTTTCTCTAATCAACAACAATATGTTGGCTATTTATTAGATTATTTTCCGTTTTGGCGGTTACTAGTTAAATAAACTAGGATTTTATGATATCACATTACGAATATTTGTTGCCTCATGATTTCAACTTAACTTAGATATATAGTCGTGTTACACAAGACGTGTTACAATAGATTTATATTGTACTAATAACTTAAGACTGTTAGTGGAAATAACTATTTAATAAAACTTACATATTAATAAATATATACTTAAAATTAGAACTAAAATTAAATTAAAATAAAATATTTTATAACTATATTTCCATTTTTGTATGTTGACCTCTAAACTTTTATACAATTTAAGCATTATTAAACATCAGGTAACGTTTATAATTGTTATATATGTAGTTTACAGAAATTATGAAGTTATCTCTAATGTCGCATTTGTAAGCTTACAGAATTAATGGCAATAACAATTTATTTAACACTAGTATTTTATTGTAAAATTGCATAATGTGTAATAGTATTTGTCTATATCGAGGAAGCTCAAAGCTAGCCTATAACTAAACGCTTCACTAAGATCAACCTTTTCGACATTCCATATAAAAATGAGCTTTAATAATAGTACCGGTTCATATCGGTGCGGTGACGCCACTTGACAAACGAATATTACTCTTAATGTAAGGTAATTGACAAAAGAAAATACGTATAAAATAAATTACGCATGAACTGCAAGTCTGTAATATATTAATCTTTACTTATAATAAAGTAAATTAGTAGCTGATCGCCGTCTGTACACGAATGATTTATGAAATCATCTATTATTGGAGGTTCATCTATGTAACAGCACTCAAAACAATAATTTTGAAAATTTTTGTCCGTTTAACTGTAAGTCGGTATGTTTAAGTGCAATTTTCAATAACGTATTTACGCAAACTTCCTTCAATATTCGAAACAAAACCATTGTAGAATAAATTTTATCCTATAATTGCATAGCTTATTTAAAAATACCCACAAATAAGATAACAAATATTAATTAGTAATGTCTCGGATATACAATTGTTATCACTGAAAAGAAAAACGCTGTGTACTACTCTTCAGTATAGTATCTACAGTATTAACAGTCTACTATTATATTAATGTCTTTACTTCTTGGATTTCAACCTAGCTCGGAAACCGCTATAATTTAATGCGCTACCCTCGCGTACAAATAATATTCTTAATAAAAACGGCTAGAATTGATATACCTAATTCTTTTGCAAATATACTTATTTGCTATCATAATTACAATATATACTTAATACAAGACAATCATAATATCATGATTTATCATTACTCTATACTCCTCTTCGCGTCTTTGTTAAAACGTGCGATTATTTGTAATATCTTTTGTATACTATGTATTCTTCAACGGTTATTACTTAAACGTATTGAAATGTGTAGAAAGACCAGAAATTGAAGATTATACATAAATTATATATTAATGCATATATTATATCTATAATTGTGATAAAACTTTCTGTAAACGTTAACTCGAAACACCACTAAGCATTCACACCACTCTTGTGTACATCACCTTACGCAAAATGGTTTTATATGAAAATTTTACTAACCTTTCATAGTTTTGATCGCGTTGAACCTGCAACCAGCGTTGTAGATATGCGTAGTCGTCCCATCGTCATGGCTCAATCTTCTGTTGTTGGGTGGAGTTCTTCGTCTCGAGATTGGTTTGATCAGAAAGATTCGTCTTCCAAAGTATACGTGGATACGCATCAGCAATGATATTGTAGGTAGATAAGAAAAAAAAAATGACTTCAAAATTTGTGGGCCGTGGTTATTATATATTTCCATATCATCCCACTTCTGAAGTGTTCCAGTAGTGGTTTGAATATGGGAATAATAAAACGAGCAGCGTCACATTCTGTTTAGTTTATTCGACTGATCATGGCTAACGAAACTGTCTATTTATATATATTTGGACATACTGTCAAATGAGCAACTTTTATATGATAAATTTATACAATCATTAAAGTATTCAAATTCAAAATATTACTTATTCAAATAAACTCTTATGAGCACTTTTGAATCGTCGAATTAACATGGAAACAAAAAAGAAGCTACCACCGGTTCGGAAGGCAGTTCTGCTGAGAAGAACCGGCAAGAAACTCAACAGTGGCTCTTTTACATAATGTATTTATCCATATACTATATAATTCAATGTGTAATTAATTATTAGCTATAATTGAATTGAGAATAACATTGTTTATAGGTCTTAAAATAAAAGTTACGCAAAAGGAAATTGAATAATTCTATACAGTGTTGCTAGTGATTTTCAACAGCACTTCTTATATGTTAAACTTATAAAATATATAAAGTTAATGAATCTACTCAATTTGCCAATTAGTGCCAATACTATTATGTATAATTAAATTGATAATAACATACTCTTTTAATGTACTAAAATAAGTATATGATAATAGATAGAAATATTCCATATGGTCCTGGTCGTGCTCTTTAACACTAGGTACTGACACAAAGTCCTTTGTTATCTGTAATACTTGAACAAGCCACGCCTGACTCGTGACTTATGAGTAATGATTAATCATCTCATTTTGTAATATTTATATTTTTCATCCTCCCGCTTTGTCTCTCTCAACAGTGTGGACAGAGGAAACATAGTGTTAAGACATTTCGTTTCTTTCTTTCCACAGTAATTCGAGACATTTCGTGTCAAATGGCGGAAATTTTAAATATAATCATATCCCCGAATTGAACCCACAACTCAGATGTCATCTTGCCATCACGGCCTGTAAGGTATTATTAACGTGTTTTCCCAATATAATAATACAATTGTCTTTACTTATTTAGAAAACGTATAAAAATTTGAACGCAGCGGGACTCGAACCTGCGCCTCCCGGAAACCGACCAGGTCGGTGCGGGTTCGAGTCCCGCTGCGTTCAAATTTTTATACGTTTTCTAAATAAGTATTTTTCTTTCCTAAGTGTGGAATAACACTTTAAAATACCTTTTTCGTTTCAGCTAACTTATCACGTCACGTCATGTCATCTCTTTCCCAGATATGTACCTCATCCACAATTAATGAACGGAAACAATATAATAAGTAGTAATAAATCACTAATAAATCGCTATGTTCTTTTCTATAGGAAACTAGCCCTCATCCCCAACTTTGTGTTCTTCGGGAAATTGAGTTTTAGTGCTAACACTTTCTAATCTACCTAACCACATTCTAAATATAATTTTTCATACTTGTCTGCCAGTCAATGAGTAGCGGAAGAGTTTTACATATTATATATAGACTAGATTAAACTAGGTGTTATCGTACATACGTACATATAGCAAACGATTAAAAAGCGCTTAGTTACGACACGACGGTTCATTTCGCTCGAACAGTGAAAGGACATTTGCTGATCGCCCGTAATTATTAAGTGTTTGACGCGTCGCGCCGTCTCGAGCTTTCCATATGGCCTAAGATCCCATCGTTTAAAACTGTAGGGATTAGATTTTCTAATGAAACTAATATTTAAGAATGATACATGATAGTAGAATAGATTACACTAGGGTTGCCCAAAAAAATCCTGCCGCAATCACCTTTAATTAATGTTTTTCGTAACTCGTTTTTGGAGAAAATTGCACTCATATGTTTTTTATGTGAATCGCACATCATTTGAAAGAAAATCGCATAAGGAATTGGAAAAACAATGGTTGCCAGCTCTCAGTCTGCCGCAAGTCCAAGGTTGCCTGGCTTAAAGAGGTTACTTAATGTGAATATTTGCACTCATGTGTTTTTTTAATGAATTATATATCAAATTAAAGCTTATTTTTTTGTCATCACTAAAACACATGGTTGCCTGGAAAATGGCTGCCGCAAGCAAAGGTTGCCATCATTCGAAATATTTTATTCTGATTCCGTTTGACTGAGAATAGACGATGAAATACGCGATTTGCCTTATGTTTTAAAGTAAAATATTATAAAATAGAAGGTCAATCTTAAAATTAATATTTATTCTAGCTGTTCACCTGTTAAATGATGATTTTAATCATATTAAGTACATACAAAAAACTATTTAAACATGAAATCATCCTTATTTTTCCATTGAAATAATGAGTCTATGATATTAAGTCTTTGTTAAATCTGTTTTCTAGATATTAATACTCGTTTAAATCGTTATTTTAAAAAGACTAAATTATCATCTATATATATAAAACAAGTACCTGACTGACTGAGGTAAGACGCACGCACAGATGTTTTTTTTCGTAATCTGGACATCCACTAATAAGGGATTTTAAGAAAATTGAACCCTAAAGGGATAAAATAGGGGCTGAAAGTTTGTATGGGTTTTTTTTTAATCGGCACCGATTTTTATAATATTTGAAATTCAGACTCCTAAAAATACCCCGTAAGGGTTCAAATAAGCGGGCGAAGCTGCGCGCGCCCACTAGTATTAAATAAACGTTTACAAATATCGTTCTATAATAAGGTATTAATTACATAATGTTTTCATAATATAATGTAGGTTGACAATTATTGCAGATATTTTATTTATTAATCAAGAAAATATGGAAAAATAAAAATCAAATCAGATTCACGCTGTATCCCGCATGCAGCAGGGTAGGCAGAGGGAACCTAGTGTTAAGACACTCCGTTCCCCACTCTCTGCCGAATTCTGGAGGCATTGCGTGTTGAATGGCAGAACTCATCGCCGCGCTTTGCTTCGACACCAGAACGAAGAGATGGAAATATAAATTTAAGTGAATATTTCATCTCCTCGAGTGCGGTTCCTCTTTATATTTTTTTTTACAACAATGAACTTTTTGTAACAAGTGATAACGGTGCATTTTGTTACTATTTAAGGAAATGTTACTGTATATAAAAATCATTTTTTGGCGAAACAACAACATAATTTTACACTTAAGACTCATTATTAAATTCCACACACATTTTCGCACAAAAAACAGATCTTCATTTTTGTCATGTTAACTAAAAACGTCTTCACTCCAAAACGAAAGGTAAGTAACTAAGTAATATGTTCAAAAACATCTCATTTGGCCATCTGCACTGTTATTGCATTTAGAAACAATACATCTACGAAAATAAAATTATTGCATTTTGTTTGCTTTGTATACCACCGCAAAATGTTTATCTATAGTAAAAAGTAGACAACTAATTGATATTTGCCGACTTCTGGTCATAAACCTTAAATAGCGTTTATTATTCGGCATTACTGTCGAAATTTCTTAGAATTTATTTGTGATAACTTAATTTTGTTTATTATAATTCTATCATATATATATTTCTTTCAATGCAAATTCTTAAAAGTTGCGTGAGAAAAAAGAGATTGCGGCAACCGTTATCAAAAAAAAACGAGAAAAAAAATCATACGAGCAGAGGACAAAGAGAGAGAGAGAGTATATTGAAATATTATTTTCCATATTTTCTTAATTAATAAAAAAACTTACACAATAATTGTCGCCCTTCATTATCTTAAGGAAACATGATGTAATTAATACCTTATAATAGATTGATATTTGTAAGCATTTATTTAATTAGATAATTTAGTCGATTTAAAATGATAATTTAAATTAGTATTAGTATTTAGAAAACAGATTTAGCAAAGACTTAATATCATGGGTTCATTATTTCACTTGAAAAATAAGGATGATTTCATATTTAAATAGTTTTTTGTATGTTCTTAATATGATTGTAATCATCATTTAACAGGTAAATATCTAGAATAAACATTAATTTTAAGATTGACCTTCTATTATATAATATTTTAATTTAAAACATAAGACAAATCGCGTATTTCATCGTCTATTCTCAGTCAAACGGAATCAGAATAAAATATTTCGAATGATGGCAACCTTTGCTTGCGGCAGCCATTTTCCAGGCAACCATGTGTTTTAGTGATGACAAAAAAATAAGCTTTAATTTGATATATAATTCATTAAAAAAACAAATGAGTGCAAATATTCACATTAAGTAACCTCTTTAAGCCAGGCAACCTTGGACTTGCGGCAGACTGAGAGCTGGCAACCATTGTTTTTCCAATTCCTTATGCGATTTTCTTTCAAATGATGTGCGATTCACATAAAAAACATATGAGTGCAATTTTCTCCAAAAACGAGTTACGAAAAACATTAATTAAAGGTGATTGCGGCAGGATTTTTTTGGGCAACCCTAGTGTAATCTATTCTACTATCATGTATCATTCTTAAATATTAGTTTCATTAGAAAATCTAATCCCTACAGTTTTAAACGATGGGATCTCCACCTAATACTTGTTAGTAGAAAACAATGATTAATTTTGAGTTCTTCCTAAATTGTTATTAAGAAATCATCAGATCATTGTCGATTGATTGATAGTTTTGCATAGAAGATGGTTTGTTTTACTTGAGATGTTGGTTTGGTATTTGGTTTAAGTTTAATGATATTATGGTATATGGGGCCGTTCAAGTATTACGTAAGCACTGTAGGGAGGTGGGGGGGTCTTGGATTTGCTTATTTTTGATGACATGGGGGGTGGGGGGTCTAGCTAGTAATTACGTAAGCAGAAGTTATTTATTTTTTCATATATATTATGGCTATATTTGGTAGACGTATGTATGGTAGACGATACAACTATTAGTTTTATAATATAATATACTAGAGGGCGCGCGCGGCTTCGCCCGCTTATTAAGAGTGAATTCTAAAAAAACCACTTTCAATAAAATATTTTTAACAGTCTGAATTGAAATTTTTATAAAAATCGGTGGCAATTTAAAGATTTTTCCATATAAACTTTCAACCCCTTATTTGAACCTTTAGGGGGTGAATTCTTAAAAACCATGAAATACGTGTTCAATGAAATATTTTTAAGAGTCTGAATTTCAAATTTTATAAAAATCGGTGCAGATTAAATTTTTTTTCCATACAAACTTTCAACCCATATTTCATCCCTTTAGGGTTAAAATTTTTGAAATTCCCTTCTTAGTGGATGTCCAGAATATGAAAATAAACATCTGCCCAAGTTTCACGTTTCTACCATCAGCGGTTACGGCTCTGCGTGCGTCTTACCTCAGTCAGTCAGCACAAGTCCTTTTATATATATAGATAAGTTTATTATATCTATTTAGCGGGAATGGCACATTGTCAAGAGTCTAAATTTCAAATTTTATAAAAATCTGTGGCGATTTAAGGATTTTTCCATACAAACTTTCAACCTCTTATTTGCACCTTTAGGAGGTGAATTAAAATAAACCACGAAACACGTGTTCAATGAAATATTTTTAAGTCTGAACTTAATTTGTTTTATAAAATTCGGTGCTGATTTCAATTGTTTTCCATACAAACTTTCAACCCCTATTTCATCCCTTTAGGGTTAAAATATTTTAAATTCCCTTCTTAGTGGATTTCCAAAATTCGAAAATATAAATCTGTCCAAATTTCACGTTTCTACTATCAGCGGCAGTGGGAACATGCCCTTTTATATATGTAGATACACATAAAATATCAATAAAAATACCTTAAAAAAAATTATATACCAATGCTTACGTAAGCATCGGGGGAGGGGGTAAGAGGATTGCTTATTTTTGATGACATAGGGGAGGGAGGGGTCAATAATTGCAAAAAAACTGCTTGCGTAATACTTGAACGGCCCCTATACAACTATTCTTGGTAAACCTCTTTTGTAACTTAATATTGATGTATGATAATTTTAGGATTAATGAGAAACATAATTTTTATTTGTATCCTATATGCAGCATCCGAAACCTAGTAATAAGAATTAGGACAATTCCCATTCAGTCCAATATTTGAGACATTACATGTGGAGTGGCAGAACTCAACGCCACGCTTTATCTTGTTAACAGAGCGAAGAAATGAAAATAATTTCTTGAGTGGCAATCGAATCCACAACCATCGCGTTTAGACTTGACTTTCATATCCTAATAAAATGTACCGATATGTATATATATATACCTTTTCTTTATCACTGCTACTTCCTTTTGATCTTTAAATTCTAGTCCGAAATTTTCATCATCACCGTCTGCGCTTGGTCTTTCTCGGAAAGCATCTGGCGAATTGTAAAGGCCACCCGCTGGAATCTTTACAGGAGCCTCCACGGTGGGTCTGGGTTCGAGTCCAGTTTCATAATGCCAATTATAACCAGGAATGTTTTCCTCAAACTTATATGGATGATGCAAATTTATTGGAAAGAAGTTGATTGGTTTTTTGTATTGTAATTGAACGAAGTCTTTTGGAGAGCTGAAAAAAAATATGTTCAAATTAATAGTCTAAATAGTCTCCTAGTAGAGCTAGTTTTTTCTGTTTTATCTTTAAGGATATTTAAAACAAACAGTTTAGTCTTCAAAGATTATAAATAACATAAAAAAAAAAAAATAAAAGATGATCTTCTTCGTCACCTAATGAATCCTGATCCTGATAAAGGCTTGTCTTGAGGAAAGAACATTTCTTCAGTTGAAAGCGGCGGCAATACGAAGGCATTTTCGTCATAATACTTTCCTAGTTGAGGACTTGGTTTAAATACTTTTGCATCATTTTGATTTTTAAATTGATTATGACCATTTTTATCAATTTCATTTCCATCAAATTTTGAATTGCTATAAGTTGTATTTATATTCCAAGAAGTTTTATTTACTATATTGTTTTTAGGTTCAATATCAATTTCAATTTCTTTAGTTTTATTTTTGAAATTACTTTTCATATCAGTATTCCTATCTTTTTTAAATAAAGACAATTTGTCGTTTTGACTATAGTAATTTTCTTTTGAATTTAACTTGTAACTTCTTTTTTCTTCTGTAGCATTATCATTTTCTTTAACTTTTTGTTCCGAAACGATATTATCTTTTTCTTTAATGTAAGTAAGATTTATCACTGGATATAATGTTGTTACATTATAATATTCTGAATTCTCTACATCTTTTAATATTTCTCGGCTAATTACTGCATGCACAAGAAGGACGATGTATATTATTATCTGTAAATATAAATAACATATAAATATTTGATTCATTTGTCATCAACAATTTTTGTAATTATTTAAAAAAAAAAAAATAGGCGTAAGATTTTTTGTAGCGTCACATAGTATGCCGTCAACAGCAGGATAAGCAGAGGGAACTTAGTACCGAATCGAGGAAAGGTGGGGTAGTATGAAATAGGTTGGGCGAAATGAAAAACTTGAGTGGAGCAAGGGGAAAGTAGTGTTTTAATACTAGGATCCCTCCTGCTATATGGAGGCGTGAAGGTGTATCTATAAGTGATGGATAGTTGTTTTAATAACAATTAGTGCCTAATAAGCCGATTACGTAACATCGAATATGGAGAAAGGAGGGATATGTCACTTATATTCACATTTAATTATACAAACTAACTAAATTAATTGTAATTCACTATTTTAATTATAACTTCAGCATCAATATAAGACCGCTCAAGATTATATTTATTAATACATTGTATTTATTATTTGATAAATAACGAAGAAAGTTACTTATAAGGCGTATAATTTACAAGCATGACTCAAGAAATTGTATACAACCTAATAGGCTGTACATATCCAATATATTTCCTAGAGAAAGTGGTGAAAAGGTTACAGATCAAAGGCTCTGGAGCCCCGGCCTTAGTCTCAGCTGTCTTTGTAGGGACGATATTAACCGGGAAACAAATTTAGTAGTAGCATGGTAGTCGGTTTCTATTGACGGGACGTCAGAATAAAGTAACAAAGCAAATGCTTTAATTTTTATGGCCATTTTTATAGAGGCCGGTCGTGGCGCAGCGGCACGAGGTGTGACTGCAAAACCGACTGGTTGTGGGTTCGATCCCCACTCGAGGAGATGAAATATTTACTTAAATTTATATTTCCATTTCTTCGCTCTGGTGTTGAGGCTAAGCGCGGCGTTGAGTTCTGCCACTCAACACGCAAAGCCTCCAGAATTCGGCAGAAAGTGGGGAACGGAGTGTCTTAACACTAGGTTCCCTCTGCCTACCCTGCTGTGTGCGGGATACAGCGTGAAGCTAATTTAATTTTTTTAATTTTTATTTACTTTGTTAAAATTAAAAACTTTCAAAAAGAATAATAAAATATTATTATTTTAAAGATTAATAGTAACAAAAACATAGGATATATGGAGAAGCTGTTTCACGACTCCAATTTCCGAGATATTGTATATTGAGTGGCGAAATTTAACGCCGCGCTTTGTTAAGTACTGTATATTGACAATAGCTTTTCTCTGTGATTACTGCTATATGCGGGAAACTGTGAGTGTAAGTGATAAAACGTTGTTTTAACACCATTTTTAAAGTACTAAATAAGTCAATCACGTAACATCTGTAAAATCATCAATGGACAAGTGAAAATAAAATGAATTTGGTGACGTCTTGGAATGTGAGACGCGCGTCGCATTCCTCATTCTTACTGTATAGTAAGGCCAACGAGTTGTGGCCGCCCTGAAGTTAGGTTTTCTGAGCTTTGTGCATAGTTCATTAGGCAAGATAATGAACGAATGCAATAAAAAAAAAATCATATAAAATAAATAAAGCTAAGTTCAGGGCGGCCACGACTCGTAGATCGTACTGTACCTACCGACAGATGTAGAGAAAGATTATCTAATATATTATGTGCTAAATGACTCGCTTTTGAGGTCGTTTGCTGGTGACACGTGGAGGTATGTTAATATGGTTGTATGATTTTTTGAAATTTGATAATGAATATAAGACTTTAAGCGCTAAGTTTCTTTTAGTTCAACGAATACTTATACATTTTGCATCCCGCTTATACTCGTATGTAGAGCGGGTAGAGGGAATTAAGTGTTAAGACACTGTTCTCTACGTACCGCTCAATGCGCAAGCCATTGCGTGTTGAGTGGAGGAACTAAACGCCGCACATACATCGATACCAGAGCGACTAAATGAAAACAATTCATTTCATAAATTAGAAATCAAACCCTACAACCATCACCTTTACAGTCAGCCGCCGCACCACGACCACCTACTATTTTACTTATAAAAACTAACAGAAGTAAACTATTAAATTAAATAAAGAGACATAAAGACTTGTATCTATAGGTATTAAGTAAAATTTCCGTAGCAAGAACAAGTGCGCAAGCGCAAGCGGTCAGTGACTTACTGTTTGGGTGAAAGTGAGTTATGCAATGACACCACGACGAGACTCGCTCGTGTTTATCATTCACAGTTCAAGCTATTTGGGTCAATAGGATATGAATTTTAAGAATTTACTCTTTTATGGTCGTCGTGGTACAGCTGTACAGCCTTTGAATGTAAACGCGACGGTTGTAGGTTCGATTTAAGTTCGCGGAAACGAATTATTAACATTATTTTTTCATCTACGGTGTTGAGTTCTGCCACTCAACACGCAATGCCTCCGAATTCGGCAGTAAGTGGGGAACGGAGTGTCTTAACACTATTTTCCTTCTGCCTACCCTGCTGTGAGCGAGATACAGCATGAAGCTTTTTTTTCTTGTAATAAATAAATAATAAGCGTTGAGTTCTGCCACTCAATATACAATGTCTCAAATTGGACGGTGTGGGGGCAATGGAGTGTCTTAACACTAGGTTCCCTTTGCCTACCTGGCTAGGGTGGAAAGAGCGTGAAGCTGTTTATTCGTTTATAAATATTCAGTATTCGTTATTCGCGTATATGCGGAAATTAATTAAATTAATTAAAATTTGTGTTTAGCTAATTAGTATTAGATTGTAATTGATTTTTTTTTTTTGGAATTATTTATATGTAGGTATGTAAATCTCTTCCGTTACCGAGTGACTGACACAGATGAAACTACTGGATTTGGGGTTGTTAAAATTTGGTAGGTTAAGGTGTGTAGAGGAGCACTAAGAGAGTATTTCCATTTTACATTTAAAATTACACACAAAATTATGCTTTTGAATGAATCTCATATAGCGTTTTATAGATTCACCGTGCAGGTGCCCATCATGTTGAAGGAAGTGGAGCTCAGAGTACTGCCAGGAATGCAGAAGCTGCTGTCGGAGCTTCTCTCTAACTAACCAAACCTATCTATTAATAATATTACTTTGACGCAATACTACAGGAGTTCTATATAGTAACTATCAGTAAGTATATAAAAAGCAAGTTATGATGTTATAATTAGATTATCTATAACAGTCTATAATAATAAATCATAATAATAATCTTCACACGTTATAATTTCTCACGCGTCGCTTCCCGAACCTGATTTTACATAACCAAGCAAAATTTATTGCCGACTTAGTTGTTCACTTACACTTTAATTAATCGGTTTTGTATCATTTCCTACGGTTTTAGTTACTTTACTAGTTGAAGGCCGGAACTTCGTTTGAATGAACTACAAAATCCCATTTTTCCAGTTTTATAGATATATCTTATATAATATTTGTTTTCGTTTATATTGGGAATTATATCATATATGCTGAATCTCTTAGTGCTTACCTACATTCCTCAAAAAAGCCACAAGGTAAATTTTAAGGATCTCCGCGGAGTTATCTCGTCTTGTGTCGTATGTCAGTCACTCAGTGACGTAAGAGTTTTATATATTATACAATTAATTGAAAAAGTATTGTCCAGAGCATTTTTTTCTTTACCTCCTATACAAGTGAAGCAAGAGTGAGTGGTAAGAGAGGTACTCCTCTTGCCTCTCTGGCTTCTTTAATCTATCAATGCCACTGGAGAAAGATGGTGTGTTCTATTCTCACTTGGGGGAATTATTTATTTTTATTTGTTCGCTTTGGGCATAAAGACAAGGCGCGGCGTCAAGCGCAATGTCAAGAAAATTGGGCGGAAAGCGTGGGTAATAGAGCGCCTTAATGTTATGTTTTCTCTGTCTTTTCTCATATATGCGAGACACAGCGTAACACAGCAATAAAAAATAAGACATTCCTCTAATAAACCCAAAAGGCTTTCCAAATGACATAAAAAGTCAGACGTAACTACTTGCTATAGCTGTACCTACATATACGCGTAGCTATTGTAAGCAAACAGTGTTTCGTTCAATATTTGCTTAGAGGTGTTTAAATTAAATAAAACTATTTGACTTTTCAAACTTAAACAATGAAAACATGAGATTTAAATTTCTCATAGCATATATTGAGTCTAAGACTTTCATCCACCTTTATACATACATATATGGTAGAACTTAAAATGGCAGACAGAGAAAGAAAAAGAAACTCCTTTCCCAACTTTTTGAATTTTTAAATAATCTCTATATATAATAAGACAGTAAAAATATTTTGTCTGTACATTTAGTAATTTTGACTGAAATGGGTAGAGGGACACTTAAAAAGAATAATAGAAAGCAAAAAGATTTTTTTTTAATTTCTTGTCTGTCTGTCTGTCTCTCTGTCTGTCTGTCTGTCTATCTGTCTGTCTGTCTGTCGATATATTTCTGGCCGCATTTTTCTCTAAAAGTACTGAACCGATTTACTTGAAAATTTCACCAAATGCTTTGTTTTAACTCAACTTAAGTACTAAAGTTTAGTTCATCAAAATCGGTTCATTAAAAAAAGTTATCGTCATTTGAATGAACTCAAGGCATTAGCTTGCCTGCGAATATTATATAGCAATCGCGCTGGTATGACCCTGGCTAAAGAATGACGTTCGAAACGTCTGGGTTATATGACTGTTGATAAAAATATATATTTTTGAAGCACTATTATACAATATTTTAGACAATAAAGTAAACAAAATTGAATTGTTAGTGGAGATTACCTTCATAAATCATAACAGTTAAGTTTAAGTCGTAATTAATTTAACACAGAGATAAAGAACGATTTTGAAAGAAATATCAAGTAAATATAAAGATTTTTTGGTTGGTTCGTTCATATAATATATGTAACTAATTTAAAAACTGTACAGGAGTTAATATGCAATTATTACAGTTATTTTATAAAGAATGTTATGAATCCTTCAAATCAATAATTTAACATTTAAGGCTGTTTCTGAATCAGTAAATTAAATAATTCACTCACATCAGCACATTTAACAGAGTATATTATATAGGTAAAAAGAACATAAAGTTACAAAAATATATACGTGTAATAAATAATTAGCTTTATGTATATTTTATAAATATCAAATATCAACAATGGTCGTATTTTTTTATTTAAAACAATCAAAAAAACTTTGACGATAATGTCGTAAAAAAATCATATTAGAAGTCATTATAGTTGTCAATCAATTGTGCATATTAAATCAATAATCATGTATTTTAAACGGGCGAAGCCGTGGGCGAGCCGCTAGTATCGTCTATAGATGATAGAATCCAACGCCGCGCATTATCTTGCGAGATCGGGAAGATCAGAACAATTTAAATATAATAAAAAATCTTTACGCTGGTGATTGAGCCATATTCGTTGCGCTATAGCCGTTACTGCCCCTGTGCCTTTGACTCGCCACGGGTATTAGTAAGATTTGCACTTTTTGTCTAAAAAATAGCTGCACGCTGTATCCCGCACATGGCAGGGTAGGCAGAGGGAACGTAGTGTTAAGACACTCCGTTCCCCACTTTCTGCCGCATTCTAGAGGCATTGCGTGTTGAGTGGCAGAACTCAATGCCGCGCTTGGCCTCGACACCAGAGCGAAGAAATGGAAATATAAATTTAAGTAAATATTTCATCTCCTCGAGTGGTGATCGAACCCACAACCAGTCGGTTTTATAGTCACACTTTGTGCCGCTGCGCCACGCCTCAAGGTCTTTATATGACAAATATAAAATGGTTGTGACATATGGACGAACAGACAGTCTGACAGACGAGACTCTTATAGTGTTTCCATAATTATCATTTTAAATGAAAGCACAGTTTTAGCAACTGTTTATAAATTTGATACAATTATAAAATAAGTAATTTTACAAAAAATATAATAAGGTTTTTTGTCATCCGCCTAAAAAGTAGATAGTAGAGAATGACTGATGATGATGTTAATGATGATGACTTAATAGGTTCTTCTTATGCAGGAGATGCGTGAAGATAAGAAATTTATAGTGTTCATTAAAAAATGTTGCAATATAACATGACATTAGCAAAGCTAACTTCGCTGACATCGCGTCGGTTTGATGTAAGAATTAAACTTAAAGTGAAATTTAATGAATTCGAGATGTTTGCACAATATTTTAATGAGATTTTACTTTTTTTATTTAATTACATAAATTTTGGCTTTTGACATATTTTATTAGAAATCTTCGGCATCTTTGTTTATTGGTGTACAGGCAGTCCAAAAGTACAAAAGTCAAGTATACTTCAAGTAAACTGACTTTTAGTATTGATTATTTATTGCCTGATAGAGGAACCCTACTATATGTCATTTCTTATCGTTTCAGTATCTAATGAAAAAAATCGTAAACTTTCTTACCAACATTAAAAAAATTAATTAAATTAATTGAAAATCAAAACAATCTTAATTCAATTAGGCTCTAACTATTAAAACTACAGTCAGTAGTGTCAGTCCTTAAGGACGCTACCCGCCACCAGACTGACTCTAAATTGACAACTACAACATTAAAAATGTATGCCTTAAAAATACTAAAAAGATATAATTATAATTTGTTTATAAAAAAACTTTCTGTGTTGCTCGAAGCATTAATCGATGATTTACATAGACTTTAATTGTTTTGATCTAGTATGGTACCTTAAGTAAGACTTACTCCAGGCACTTAGGACGTGTCACACAAAACTCTTATTTATTTCCAGTCCCAAAGCTAATAAAACACGCAGCTATGACATGACACCGTAACTAAGTGATGACTAAAGCTATCTATCTATAAGATTTCATAACTTGGTCCGCGGACAGGTGGAGAAAGCGAGGTGCATTTAGCTGCCTCATTCTATTGTTGCGTAACATGTTGCTTGTGAGACGCGGTCTGTACTGATATTAGGAATGTAAGCAGCTTCACGCTCTTTCCCGCATAGAAAGAATGGAGGGAATGGTGTTATAACACTCCGTTCTCCAATTTACGTTTGAATTCCAGACATCACGTGGTCCTGTGGGATTCAAGGTCGCGCTTTATCCGTATAGTCCTGCCAGGGCGTTGAAATAATAGTTAATTATGCCAAGTCGGGATTGAATCTACAACTATCGCGTTTATAGTCAAATAATGACTCATTACGATGTGATGGCCTCAGTGGAGTTTACACTTACCTACCATTGTAAGTGTAAACACATGTTTATTCATTTTTGTTTGTATTTTTAACTTAAAATAAGTATAATGAATATTAAAAATGTAATAGATATCTTCTTATATAGCTAGTTTCTGTACCCATTTGTGCCGCACGCTTCTCCTCGTTCACCTTCTATTAGTGCATTATAAATTATTGCAAACTAAAAGTGGGTGACTCAATGACATAATATTTTGTTTTCGAAAACAGGAATTTAAAATATTGGGATTTCTATTGTATACAAATTGTGTAAGTAAAGCGTTAGTTACCGCCGGTCAGAAAGTGGTGAATGGAGAGTCTTAACACTAGGTATTTTTTCCTATCCTGCTGCGTGCGGAAAGTGTGAATGTAATAAAAATCTAAAAGCTTTTAAAATAGTTGGAGTCATTTTCAAAAAAAAACCGGAAAGAACGAATCGGGCTCGCCCATCGAGGGTTCCGTATAATATTGGAGGTCTTGAGCTTTTTCTGAAATTCAAGCCTAGCTTAGCCAGAGCCCTTTCATATGGTACCTCACTTGAACTAATTAATGACTTTAAAATTTAAAATGTTTTAAAAAAATTTTTTCGATATAAACGGTGATATTTTTTTAAAAATACGGTATTTTCAGAAAATCAATATTTTCTATTCCTCTGAGTATATGGTTTGAATTTTACCTCGATATCTCCAATCGTTCCTGAGATAAAGGCTCTTAACAGACGGACGGGCAGGCGGACAGACAATAAAGTGACCTTATAAGGGTTTCTGTTTTACTCGAAAGGTACGGAACACTAAAAACTTAAAATACTTATTGTTAAGCTTAAGACACTCCTTCCACTTCGCGTATTGAGTGCGTTCGTCTACTAGAACAAATATTTTTTTTATCACTTTCACGCTGTATCCCGCACATAGCAGGGTAGGCAGAGGGAACATCGTGTTAAGACACTCCGTTCCCCGCTTTCTGCCGGATTCTGCAGGCATTGCGTGTTGAGTGGCGGAACTCAACGCCGCGCTTAGCCTCGACACCAAAGCGAAGAAAAATGGAAATATAAATTTTAGTAAATATTTCCTATCCTCGAGTGGGGATCGAACTTACAACCAGTCGGTTTTACAGTCACACTTAGTGCCGCTGCGCCACGACTGGCCTCAAATATGTTGAATAAAAAAAATCCTCGGAGTGGTAACCGGACTCACAACCGTCGTGTTTGCAGTAAATCGTTGTGCCACGACGGTCATTTAGTTGCACCTAATATTTGTCTATTCAAATCATAGCAATAAATTTTTATATGTATGAATTAAACAGTTCACTAAATTGAAGGTCTGTTGTAAAAAGTAATGTTATATTGTATAAGTACTTTACATACACGTTAGGTTTAAAATTTTATTGTTTATTTCATAATGAATTTATTTCATCACGACTGTACCGAATACATAACAAAAGTCAAACAGTATGTATGATTATCGAAAAAAAAATTCTATTTATTACAAATATATTTGAGTAAGGTATTATTAAGAAATCTAACAATAATACCTGCTGTTTTACGCCTTTAATTATTAATAATCACATTCAATGAATTAAGCGTTAAGTTTCTCTACCCAAATTTTTCGAATCCAGGCGGAAAGTGGAGAAAGAAATATCTTGACAGTATGTTCCTTTTACCTGCCCTGCGAAACTGCTTCAACTTATATTTAAACATATTTTTGTATGTTCACTCTGTATCCAACATATATCAGGGCAATCAGAGTTATTCGGCAAACAGAACAGTAATATTAAGACACTCCGCTCTGCAATTCCAGCCCAATTTTCGAGACATCGCGTTTAGAGTGGAGGAAGTCAACGTTATGTCTCCTTTCCGGAAAGAGGAAATTTAAAATAGTTAATTTCTTCTATTGGGAATCGAACCTAGAAACGTCGCACAGTCACACGCTGTGCCTCTATAAAAATATATAATATATAAAATGTCTTACCATGGTGAGATGCTCGCGGAAAACACCATAATGACTGGCAACTGTCATCATGGCGTTACATTTATAATATTTAAGCGTTTGTGCTCATCGAGACGTGCACTGTCTTTAAGGAAAGTTTAGTGATGTTTAGAGATATATCGATGTTGTAGTCAAAATATCTTAATAAATCTTTATTTAATTTTAACTAAAATCGTCAAGTTTCATAGAAATGTCGGTAGCGTCAGTCCCACAGGAAGCTACCATCGACCGGTGCAGAAGGCAGTTTTGTTGAGAAGAGACGGCAAGAAACTCAACAGTTGCTTTTTCCTTAGTGTCCAGTCGCCTTACGCCACCAGATTATGGAGGAATATCTTGAATACCTTAAAGTTATGAGTTCGATTTCCACTCGGGACAAACTATTTTCATTTATCTGTTCCAGTTCAACGCGCAATGTCTCTACAATTGGGGGGTGTGTAAGGGACGAAGTGTCTATTACACACTGATTTCCCTCGGCCCATCCTGCTATTTGCGGAATCCAGAATAATACACATTATATCGACATAATACACCTGTTCTAGCTCTATAAAAGAACAGTTTTCAACAAACACGAGCGAGCAATATGAGTCCGCGTAATTATCCCCGCGTGGTGTTCGAGTACAATTGTTCATAGTATTGTTCATAATAACGATAGATTTTCTTGAGCAACTTCCACCAGGAAATGCGAAAATCTAAATATCTAGAGAAGAATATTGATGAAACAGGAGAAATTAATGAGAAATATAATTGTAGACATTTGAAAATGTCAAAACACAAGATAAAAACGAAGGTACGTTCAAGCAACGAATTTTCTATAGAACGAAGAAATGTGTCGCTAGTTCATTTTATTTGTTGTATAAAGAAAATTGAGGCCGTCATGGCTCGGTGGCAAAAGGGTGTGAATGTAAATGCGACGGTTGTGGGTTTGAGTCTCCTGGGGGATATAAAATATTTATAATTTTCATTTCCTCACTTCTTTAATTTAATGTTAATTTTCCTGACCATAGTAGCGAGACAAAGCGTGGCTTTGCGCTCAGCCAGTCAACTCGATATGCCTTGAGAATTCTGGTTAAAGTGGGGAACGTAAATAACTTAATAGGAACTGAGTGTTTTCACAATAGGTTTCCAGGTACTCTCTGCCTACCCTGCTAAGTGAGGGTTACAGCTTAAAGCTAAAAAAATAATGAATTATAATTTACACAAAATAAATTTATTTGACAAATGTGCAATCAAGAGTGAAATAAAACTATTATTATAATAACAAATCTTTATTTACACCTTAAATTAAATAGCATATCGCTAATAATACTTGAAAAGTTATAAAAAAAAAATATAATGTTGCCAGAGCGGGGAATTCGAAATAATTTATTCTCCCACTTATTCAACAAATGGAGATCGAATCCACAACCATCATTTATGTAAAATGTAAAGTCCGATACCGCCCGACTGCGCCACGATGGCCTCGTATACCGCCGTCGTACTATAAGCACTTAAGAATTCATTTTTACTCCAGCTATTAATATCATCTTGTGTTGTTAAAATTTTTCCCACTTTTTTCACCTTGTTTAAGCATTTATTTACAACAACAAAACAATATGTTTTTTCTCAGATCTTGATGCAGAAACAAAATATACTTCACAATTATACATTATAGACCATAAAATCTCTCCTCATCAGACCTTGTGCAGAGTCACTGACATCATAGTAGAGCATTTCCTCTCTTCGGCTGCTTATTACTGATGCGAAGTAGAATTTCACCACTGGAAAACCATAAAAGATTTGGGTACATTTTTAAAGCATTGTGTATTATTTTAGTTTCGTGCAATAAGCACAGTAGACTGCCTAAGAGTCTGTTGTTGAGAAAATATATTTACTGATAAACAAAAATGTTCATGTAATCATTTAGGAAGAGGTTTTAATTTCTTTTTTTATTTTACGTTATATCGTGTATATAAGGCAAGCAGAGTAGCAAAAACAAATCTAATGTTAAATCACTCCATTCACGTTGCGCGTGGCTGAAGTATGTCTTGTTGTCAGAGTTAAAAAATGAAAATTTTAAATAATTCATTCGAATTAAGAATTAAAAAAATATATATGCTAACCTGCGACAGTACCATAAGCAGTGGCGGTAGTACTGACTTCACTGGTCTCATCATCTCCTATGTACTGCAGGATGATGAGGACGGTGCCCAGCGCAGATAGCCCTAGTAGACATATGCAGATAATCCAACTGGTGACCAGCCAAGGTAATATTAGACGTGGTTTTTTCTGAAAAAAAAGAGAAAAAAGATTTTTATTATGTTGTATATAAAGTAGTATTTGATGATATATTAATATTTTTGCAATTCTATAATTTGTATTGTAAAGCCTTTCCATTACTGGCTAACAGGAAACAACGCACTTGCGAAACTACTTGATTTAGAAAATGGAAGTATGTGGGTAGATTATGGAGTGCAGGGGAGCCAAAATTGGGCTGTGTCTGTGGGAAACGAAGCACAAAGTTGTGATGATAAACTTAGAAAACTTATTTTTATATAGCAATATCCGTTTCCCATCCAACGGCCGACTTTCGACGCATTGTATGAGGAATGGTGAAACACAACACCGAACTTTGGCTTTTTATCAGGGAGAGAAAATGAAAATAATTCATTATGTCGAGAGGGAAACGAACCCGCCATCGCCGCATTTACATTTGATATTTACTATTTGACTTTGATATTTATTTATATAATATTTATTAATCCAAAAAACAAAAAAGAAATTATTGTTGTCTCGCGTTTCAACTTATACAAAATTATATTGATTAACTTGGAAAAGCCACCACAAATAATGAGTCGTGTGTTTTCAGTATATATGTATATTAGAAATTATCATAGAAACAATCTTACCCCAAAGACTCCATAAATAAGTAGACATTCAATAAGAATCTGGAACATTGTGATATTTGCGACGATGGCGTACACTATCTTTCTTGACTCGTTCAAGTATGGCATCAGAGCGGCTGTACCATATAACATCGCTATTACTACTGAAAATATCTGTAAAAAATAGAAAATAATTTTACAATTTGAATTCACGCGGCATCCTGCACACAGTAGGGTATGCAGAATAGGAATCTCCTGTCAAGACACTCCGTTCCCCAAATTCCGCCGATTTTTTTAAGGAATTCCATGTTGAATAGCGGAACTCAACATCAGAGCAAAGAAGACATGGAAATATAAATTTAAATGAATATTTAATTTCCTCGAATGGGGATCGAACCCACAACCAGTCTTACTTTAACTTATTTTTTCATCATTATAGTAGACATGCTTGAAGAAAGATAATTTCTAACTTTTGTTTAGCTTTACGCTGTATACCGCACATAGCGGAGTTGGCAGAGGGAACCCAGTGTTAAACACTCCGTTCTCCTTTCAGACACTTCGGTTGCCTATTTTCCAATGAATTTTTGAGGGATTGCGTGTTGAGTGGCAAAACTTAACGCCGCGCTTGATGATTTCACAAAGTGATGAAATATTAATTTAAAGTTTTAATAATATAAAAACTAGAAATTAATATTTCATCACATTGTGAAATCCTAATCCTTTGTTAATTGTTGTAATCCTGTGTTAATTGTGAAATATTAATCCTTAGTTTTCTTAAGTCACTTTTTTCAGTAGTTGTATGTGACAGTACATTGCAAAGTACTTAAGTAGCAAGTTGAGGCCGTCATGGTACAGTGGAACTGTAAACGCAAATATTTTAGATTCGATATTTACTTTTTTTCTTAGAAATGATTGTAATTATTTTATTTTAATTTCTCCGCTCTGGTACATGAAGCACGTGGGGCTCCCCCACTTAACACTCGATGTCTTGAAGATTGAAGAAGATGTCTTGATGGAAAGTAGGGAAAGATTATGTCTGCTTACCCTCCTTGCGGGAAAAAGCGTGAAACTGTATGAACTTTCAGTAAAAATATAAAAAAAAATACTTACCAAGCTCAAGATAGATATGACTTTAGAACCAACATCCAAACTGACGCAAAAACAACAACTCGACAATGGGAGACACATTTTAAATTTATTACAATTAAAAATATATTATATGTAAATAAATATATATTATTTTATTCAAGAAAATAATTTTATTTAATAAATATTTATTTATAAGTTATTTTCATACGACATTACCGTTTTTAAAGAGATTACGACTGATGAATAGTAACTAATTGTGTTTGAGGAATGTCGTTATCAGATAAGGCGTGTTATCAGAATAAAAAGGGACTTTACATTTAATGTTTTACTCGTAACATCACTTTAGGGAAACGTTTATTATCTATATACAATCAACACAAGAAATACAGTTGTAGGGTCGATAATCATTCGGGGAAATTTTCATGATTTCCTTGCTGCATCACATAAATCACAATGTCTCAAAAGATGGACAGAAAGTAGAGAACGAAGTGTCTCAATACTAGATTCCCTCTGCCTAGTTGCCTACCATGGCGTGATCAGTGCGGGATACATCGCAATCTATCTTTCTAAGTTATGATGTGAGTAGGAGTTTACTTTTTGTTTACTGCGCCACGATACTCAATATTTTAGTATTAAATATTAAAAGTACCATTTGCCCAAACCATTACCACTTCAAGTATAAATCAAGACAACCATCAAACCGGAGTATACGATATCATATGTACGAGGAATTGTTAAGTCTAAGTAAGTCTTATTGCACAAACTAAATTCCCAATCGATAAGTAATTGCAACTACTAAAGCGATTTGTCATTTCTTCATAATACAGATAGATTAAAATTAAATGGACGTAATCAAAATGATATCTAATTAATTGATTGATAAAATTACAATTATCTACAATTTTCAAATATACTATAATACACACCTCTTTCACATACACGCACAAATTTCGTCATTGGTTGATGAGAGCGTATAGCTTAGTAATCACGCTTGAAAGATAAGGTTTGAGTCCTGTTACGTTCTACATACTTTTTATTATAATGTATTACGTTTCCTAAAAATATCTTTATTGTCATATACCTAACCCTACTGATGTTATAATTATTTATGTATTTTATCCACCTCCCTCGTTTAGTATGGACGGCAGAGAAAACCTAGTGTTTATGACACTCCATTCTTTAATGTTACAACTTTTTCAGCCATATCTCTTAACACGTGCCACATAAATTTCCTACAAAGTTTCAAAGACATAATATTATACTTCATAGCGGCCCACTCGCGGCTTCGCCTGCAATTTGAATTATGCTGCATTTTCCAACAGTTTGATATATTCAATCATAGATAACTTATTTTCATAATTCTGAGAAAGTGCACTACGTGGCTGCTTGAGAGGATGTTGTTTTAATTTTATATTTTTTCAAAATGTACTTATATGTCCAAATTACAACACAAGCTGAGCACAAAGTAGTTGAGCACAAACGTACGATTGTAAACGCGACAGGTTGTTTATCCGATTTCCACACGAGGAAAAGAAATATTTATTAATAGTTTCATTACCTCGCCTCCTCTTACCAAAATAGACAAAGCGCCGTTTGGTTTGGAAAAAATCACTTTTTCAGTTCAGTTTCAGTACGTAAAACTATGGTTTCATTTAAAGTGGTGCTGACAAAAACACCGTTTACTTTTTGAATAAATATTCACTTACTGACTTCGATTACAGTTTTTTCTACACACTTAATTTGCACTCAAAAATATCTTTATAATTATTTTCATATACTCATTGTAAGATAAGTATTGGGCAATAAATTAATATCAAAAATGATATTAATACAATTCGTAGTGCCTTTAATACGATGTTATCAATTATTATTAGTTTTGTGAAGTGAGTAGAAAATTCATAATTTTTAAGATAATATATAAGTGGTCTATAAATATAATAAGTCTTCCGTTACATAGCGACTGACAGAGAACTTACTGAAGCAACTACTGGACCTGGAAAGTTGAAGTTTAAAAGGTTAGAGAGTGTAGAGCAGGGGTTCCCAACCTTTTCTTGATCAAGGACCACTTTTATATCATTCTTGGTAGCAGGGACCACTATACATGTAGGTATAATAAAAATTTACTGTGATGATCAAACAGAAACTTCGCCTCACCATCCCCAGTCATAAAATGAAAATCGTTCGCGGACCATATTTAGGCATCTGCGGACCACTGGTGGTCCGCGGACCACTGGTTGGGAAGCACTGGTGTAGAGGAACACTAAAGATTTCTCGAAAGTACCACGAGAACGGCAAAAATACAAAGAATTTGCAGTAAAGATAATTTAAAAATTGATAATTAAGGATTATTAAAATTGCAATTGAAAGATAAATATTTCAAATAATACAAACAAAATATAATCTAAGCAATCATAAGTAATTATTTTATTAATATTCTGTGTAATTAATTGTATTTACTATACCACTACTATAAAGTAATGGTTACTTTTATTTTTATATCTCTTTACAATTTTCTAGACGAGTTTTATGTATAGCAATTGTATTCTCCTTATTTAATTTCTGAGCAAACTTGCTGGATAGTGCCAATATTTTAATTTACAACAGGTGTTTTTTGACAAGTTTTGAATTTTGAATAAATATGTAAATATGCTAAATATGAATTTATATTTGTCTATATATATTTTTTACCCCTGTATTGAAATTATGATTTTTTTATTTAATTTAATTGTATATAAAATTATGTTAGAATTTTGGCATTCCTTGAACTCAAATTATGACAAATCTTACATATGTACCTGATGGATGATTGATTAAGTTTTTCTGAAGAAAGGGCTTGTATTAATAATTGACGAAAAAAACAACTTCCTGTATTTTTCCACAAAGCACAAAAGGCTGAGGGAAAACGGGCGGAGATCGCATGTTGGGAAAAATGAAAATAATTCATTCGTTCGAGTGGGAATCGAACCCACAATCTTCGTGTTTTACGTCAGACGCTGTCTTTTGTAATCAAATAAGAAGTTTCTTTTCTCCATTCGTAAAATCTCTCGATCTAATTTAAAGAGGAGAAAGCTGAAAACGGAAAAAAATGTCATCAAATTCCCTCCTCTCAAAGCATACGCAAGGATAAGAAATAACTTCGTCAACAAACGTCCCATCAAGGCCAAGTATAAAATGTCGTTATCAATAGATTAGTCAGATCAAAACTCACTGTTTGATAACAGAAACAACACACACACACACACATACAAAAATCTCTATGAACTGAAACAGTGATAAAGGAAATTTCAATAGAACTAGACGTCGTTAGAAATGTGCTTGGTTTTATATTAAATTTAGTTTAGTTGTTAAATTTTTGTTGTTATTTTTAAATATGGGTGTGCCTATGGTGAAAAATTGTTGTTGCTGCGCGTCTTTACACACTGGGACCTTGATCATAGGTTATTTATATACGGTAAGTGATATTTTTTATCTGTGACTTATGTATGATATTATTTGTTTGCTTTATTGAGAGAGTTTAGTTGTTTTTATTTATAAAGTGTGACGCGTGAGTGTTTAAAAATTTATTGTGTAAATAAATAAAAAATAATTTTGACAATCTTTGCCAAACTAATTGAAGTCAAGATAAACATCGTTGACTTTGACTTTGTTCCCTCTGTCTACCCTGCTGTGTGTGGTGCCCAGCTTGAAGCTAAAAAATGTATATCTTAAAATCAAATAAGTTTAAAACTTTTTGTTAGAGACATTGCATATTAGTTAGAGAATTTAATGCCGTACTCTGAAATAGTGGACTCAAAGAAAAACCTATAATGTTTTCTTTCAAACGTTATTCAAATTCACAACCATTGAGTTTATTCAGGCATTTGACAACTGTACCATGACGACATGAACATTTTAGATATGTTGTAGGTTTATTCCTGAAAATGAAATGTTACATATCACTTTAGTACTAACTAGTAGTTTCATTTTCATGAATCATAATATGTAGATACGCTTAAAATTTACGATAACAGAATTTCTTAATATAAGATTTCATTGATTTTTTTATGTTAAGATGTATCATCTACTACAAATTTTTGTTACCAAATATCGCTAATCCTTATATCTTAAACATTGAACGAAAGTAACACGTGTTTTCACTTTTGTTAGTTTTATATAAAAATATTATACAAACCTAACTTATATAATAAGTAAAATTATATTTAATAGTTATTTTACTATTAATAAGTATGTTTTCTTATGTCATCTCGCTCTCGTACCGCGTGTGAGGACTGTGACGTCATAACCTTGAAAGCAATGTTTGTTTATATGACGACTGACGGGTGATGCTCGTCTATTATAAGATTATATTACGTTACTTTTACATAGTAATATTATAGAGACTACTGAGGTCCGCTTTTAATTCTGAGATAGCTCTTAAGATCGATCTCAGAATTGAGAGGGCAAAGCTGGTAATGAATATTTTTTTGCAATTTTTACATTTTCTGAACGCTGAATGTAAACGTGGGTACGAATTATTTTCTTTTTGTCGAGCATGGAGTTAAATTCTGCCATTCAACACATAATGCCTCCAAAAATTTAGATGTACTCTGGGAATGAAGTTTCTTAAAACCAGGTTCATCCGCTTCTATCCTGCTATATGCAGAATATAGTATGAATCAAAACAAAATATATTTTCAGTTAGAAAGTAAGAAAAAGTTATGAAAATATTACTAAATATGATCATTCCTTATGTGAAGTATCGAATTTGGCTGTAAACATGGTGATTACGAGTTTCGTTTCTATTTGGAGAAATGTATTTTTTACTTCATCGCTCTGGTAAGAGCTGAAGGAAAAAAAATACTCCCCTCGAATGGGAATCAAACTCATAATCCATTCGGGGTAACTATATAATATAATATTTGAAATACAAAAGCATTAGTTTAAAGAAGGCGTTGTTCATTCGTCACTTCACATTAATATGCTTTCATCATATTGTTATATGTCTCACATTACTTCTACTTAGTAATGCCATTGAAATGTTACTAAGAACAGTTGTAATATAACATCGGATAGGAATTTTGCTGAATCAAAAAATATTTAATCGTGTAAGTGAATACCTTATACGTAGTTGAATATAATATGTACGCATTAAAACATTTTTACAACAACAACTTATCAAATCGCCAAGTTATTACAAATAATATAAGAATAGAATAGAAAGATTAAGTGGACCTTAAACTTTATAGAGTTGGGTAGCGTTTAAGAATGTACAATCAACATACTGTTTTTAATTTGCACCCAAAATCAAGACATTGCGTGTTCGGTGACAGAATTCGATGAAATTAAAAAATCTTAAAATATAAGGAAATAAAACAGAAATGGATAAAGACTCCAGATTATAAGTAAAGCTATTGAAATATTAAATATTATAAGTTTAACACATACATACTTGTATATAGTACTTAGTATGTAGCAGTAGTAGTCATAAGTAAGTTTAATTAATTTGAAGGTTAATTAGTAATTATTTTATATCTCTAAATTAATAGTTAGAATAACAATTTTTGGTATCATTTGAAAAAGAGGTGTGAGTGAGACAGAGGCATATTTTTTAACGTTTTAAACTTTGTAGTCTTGTAAAAAGGACCATGCAGTTTCATGTTACATGATTATGGCATATTATATATATAGGCATATATCAGAGGTCAAGTGCAAGTCGATCACATCCACTAAGGGTTCCGTACTAATTTAGGTCAACGGGAACGGTTAAATATAAATTTGCAGGTGTATGTATTCATTTTGTACAAAATTAACTACAAATATAAGTTGATAATATTTTTTCTATTTATTTGTATGTAAGTTCTAACTTGTAACCAAATTTCATAATAGTAGTGAATGGGAAGTATGCTATAAGTTTCGATTATTCAGCGAATTTCATATAAAATGCAGCCAAACATGCATAATCGTTGGTAAAATCTTGAGATTGCGTTGAATTAGACGTTTGCGTTGAAGTAGACCATAGACCTGGATATTCATTATCAATTTTATCTTGATGCTTTCTCGCGATCTCTATACAAATGGTCTTGATAGCCAGAAAGAAAGACGGACAGACATAGGTACATACTAACGAATGTCAAAATGATCATATAAGGTTACCGTTTTATTATTTTGAAGTTACGGAATCCAAAACATACCTTTACTCAGAAAAAATATGCATATCATATTTTTAACATTTTTAAAGTGTTATTCCACACTTAGGAAAGAAAAATACATACTACCGACCTGGTCGGTTTTCAGGAGGAGCGGGTTCGAGTCCCAACGTTTAAATTTTTATATGTTTTCTAAAGAAGTATGTATATTGTTAAAGATCAAATGATGAAAAATTTTTTTTAGTATAATTTAAGTAGATAACTTTTTTTAGTTTTTTATAAAACATAGTTAGCAACGCCTATTATTTTTAAAGAGCAAACATGTCATTTGTAATTTAAATCATATGTAATATTATAAGGTGTGGGCGCGTAGGAGGATTTTGAAAAAGGAATTAAATAAAATGCAAACTTAGTGACTGATCAGCGTGCAGTCTAATGATATATTAAAGATTTAAAAAATGAAATAAAACGACCGTCGAATATGACACATACTCGTAATAATGAACGCCTGTTATAAAAAAATAGCAATGCTTCTTAAAGCCTCTTAAGGCTTCTGTTGCTTAACTAACTTATTTCTAAAAGTGTTTCAACATAAGGTGTTTTTATATTTCTGTCAATTACATTGTTGCGACCAGCAGAACACCTCTTTTATTCCCTCCTTCTGAAACTTTTATTCACATATCATATTTTTTTCGACCATTTTATTCTCTATATATAATTTAAAAAAAAAACATTAAATCGCCTATATCTTGCAAACTGTAAAAATTCTGCCTAAGAAATAATAAAGTTGTTTTTTGACCAAATCTTCCACACGTACGAAACTTGTTCCTTACTGACTGAGTGACTTAGAAAATTAATTTTGTATGTAAGTAAGGTAAGAGCACTAAGAGAGAAAATTTCGAAATTCCCAAAGGAACGTGGAACAAACAGGATTATCTACGTTATGTGTTAAACTCCGCACAAACAAAGTTGCGACGACTAGTACTATATTATATATACATAATTTTAAATTATTTCCAGATTTGGTCGCTACTCGAGTTAGCAGGCTACACGCTGCTGGTGACGCTAACGCCGCTGGGCACCGACGGCACGGTGTCCGCCCATAGGTACATCCTGTATATAGCGGCCGCGGTCGTCAGTGGGATTACTTTACTGTGCTCTATTCTACTTATTGTTGCTGCTTATAAGGTTAGTATACAATTTCTTTTGTGTTATTTAATCATTTATATTTGTAGAAGCCGTTGTAGCGCAGTGGGAACGTGCTTAATGCGACTGAAACCAGGACCATTGTGAGTTCAATCTCCATTCACAGCATTAATTATATAGGTACATTTAAGTTGTTTTCATTTCCCGTCGCTGGAAGACATAGTGGTGCCTTATTATCATTTATTTGTTTATTGAGAAAACCAAATATTTCAGGATCTATGCAAAGACTCGTAGAAGGTCACTTCGCGTTTTTCTTTAATAATGAAATAAACACATATTTAAATAATTAGTGATAACAATTTTGCTTTAAGCTAAAACAACTAGCAACGACTTCTAAATCTTGACCAAAAATAAAAATAAAATATTGCGACAATATCTCCAAACTCGAATAATACAGACCTATATAACGTACATATAATTTAACATATTATGTGTTTATATTATGTATATTTTACCCATACGAATAAAAAAAGAACCACGAAATATAAATATAAAACATTAAAAATAAATTACAACTGGCTTCCGAGCATGTGGTAGTTTTCAAAGGCTTCTCTGACCTTAAAGTCAAAGTCAAAGTCCAACAATTTTATTCACTGCACGAAACTCAGCATTTTTTAAAATCAATTATATACAAAAACACATTAAAACATTTCTGACAAAGATACTTTGAAACATACTGGGGCGAGCATTCCATTCCTAAAGCGAGTCATCATTTATTTAATAATCGCCTTTAACACTCAAATATCTTTTCACAACTCTTTTAAATTGTGACAACATAGAACATTCTCTGACGTTTTCTGGGACCGTATTGTAAAAACGTACACATTGTCCCATAAAAGAATTACAGATTCGATATAATCGGGTTATTGATATTATGTAGATCACCAATGTTGGTAATATCATTAATATATTACCAAAATTGGTACATAATAAATATCTTAACGTACTTGACATTTTCAAAAAAATAATGAGATGCAACTGTCAATATATTAATTTCTTTAAATTTTTGCCTTAAGGAATCTTAGGTCCCTAAGCTATTATTTTTCTTGATCGCTCGAATAGTCTGCTTCTGCAAGACAAAAATTGATTTAATACCTGCTGTATTACTCCAAAGTTTATTAATTAAATAAATGATACTTTGATTTTAAATATAATATTTTCACCTTTTTAGAGAACGTATAAAACTTCAAACGTAGCGGGACTTGAACCTGCTCCTTTTGGAAACCGTCTCAATATTTTTGTTCTTAAGGGTGGAATAACCCTTTAAAATTATTAAAAATATTTTTATAATTTATTTCAGAAACTGCCCTTCCTAACGCTGCCATGGACGATAGTAACAGGCATGTTGACCGCCACCTTCTTCGTACTATGCCTGACTGGCATTAGCCTTATACTGCAGGACACAGGGGACATGTTGGTGGTAGAAATTATAGTAGTCATCATCCATCTTACTAGAGCCTGTAAGTGTATTAAACATTTTAGATAAATCTATAAGAATATATTATTTTAACGTGAGGCCAGCAGCACGCCAGACACCGTAGACGGTGCGATACCCTCGTATCACCCAGATTGCCATCACCTCTGCGCACGTCGCAGCACCGTGATGTTGATGTGCAGGGTCTGACTTGTCTGGTCCAGGGCGTCCGCCCATACGTGAGTATCATAGAGGCTTGATAGAAGGGTTGGGCCTTAGCGTCTCGAGTGACTGCCAGTATCTCGATCATCTAGAAAGCAAAGCCAAGTTGGCCGATTGGTCCTGTATGGGGCCAGGTTCGTCCTCGCATGGCGTACTACTAGGACCGCTTTGAGCTTACGTTATATTTTTTATTATTTAAAAACAATATTTTTTATTTTCAGGCATATCAGTGTACTGTATAGTTGTAGTTCACAGTCGACATAAAGAAATAATGTACGAAGACGATGAAAATAGGTTCCACAATTCCGCTAAACTTTACCAACCAGTATGGATGCAAGATCACGCTGTATAACTGAAAATTTAGAAGAAATCTTTAAATTTAATAATTTACCACTAATATCAGGGTAGCCAAAGAATACCTAGTGTTAAGACACTACGGTCTCAGATTATCATTCGTCTAGAGACATTGTAACCGTTGTGGTGAATTAGAACATCATCTGATAATGGTCGAGATTTCAATCTACTCTCACTCATAATTATACTTACCTAAAACCTGAAAATACCTGAAAACCAGTACCTACTATCTTTCCAAGCTCTGATAGACTTACCTTACCTAACCTAACTTCTTGGGAAAGCGAGGATTGGAGTGTTAATATGGAGTGTTAATAACTAGGAATCTGTAGATCGATGTGCGGCATTATCTTATATCACTCAACATATAATAAGATAATGCGTAACGAACGTGAAAAACAAAACTAATTGAGATTTCTAATATTCATTACTCAGGTGCTTTGTCAACTGTTTTCTTATTCTTATTGTTAATTTTATGCATACTTAAAGTCAGTAATGAAAATGTGTGTAAAGAGGCGGTACTCAACGCCGCGCTAATTACCAGAGCGAGAAAATTAAAATATTAAATACCAGCAGCCCCTGCGTGGTTTCGCCCGCTCGGACTACATAGTTATTTATTTTCTCATCTGAATTAGTATCATGATCTAATAAAATTATCATTTTCAGACAAAATCAATACATTGATGAATGTATGTTTCGTCCAATTCAATAAAACACTTATTTTGTAGCAATATTATTCAAATTCAAATAATTTTATCCAAAATAAGAAGTTACATGCTTCATTTTTTGAACGTCAAATAATTTACCACCAGTTCACTAAAGTTAATGCCTCAGACCTGAGAAGAACCGGCGCAAGAAACTCAGTGGGTTTTTTTTTTCCTAAAATCAATTTTAAACAAATACATATTTAATTATCTGTGACAATGATACCTTTGAAACAGACTGGAGCGAGCATTTCATTCCCAAGGCGTGTTATTATTTATAAAATCATTAATTTGGTAATAACCTTTAACACACAAACGTCTCTTCATGATATAGAAAATTGTCTTTTCGTTGTATAGAAAATTCTCTGATGTTTCCTGGGATCCTATCAGATGCAATTCTTTACATTGCCATCACTTTTATATTTGTGAACCAGTGAAAACTGCATTTACATTAATTAAACCGTTTCAAAGATTAGCGTAAACAAACGAACAGACAAACAGACAAAATATAAAAAACCTTTTTGTATTGAATTTTATTATATTAATTACTGTCTCCAATAATATTTTTTTCCTCTTAATCTTTCATGTACAGACACCTATTAGTTACGATTTTATTATAAGTATAGATATCATTTTCTCTATAAGCAATCGTACCCACAACCTGTCGCGCTTACAGTCGCTCGTTTGTCTCTGCGCCATGACTGGCTTGGGTCATTTTATATCTATTCATGAATAATATGGCTTAAGATTTTAATTCGTTTTATTTAATTGTAACTTAAATTTACACAGATGAAGTCACAAATATTTTTTTTTTGTTATAAAATTACATGATATAAAAAGAACATAGTATAAAAGTTTGCATACGTTACGTAAGCCCCTGTGGCCTAATGGATAAGGCATCGGCCTCCTAAGCCGGGGATTGTGGGTTCGAGTCCCACCAGGGGTAACGCTGTTGTTTGAAGCTGAATGTTTTATTGAAGCTCATTTTTAGTTTTTGTTTTTTATTATTATATATAGTTTTTCTTTTATTACTTAAACATATTATGAATATTTAAATAACTATAATATTAGTATTAAAATGTTTTTCTTTTTTATATGCGGAATAACATGTGACTTGGCTTGGCCTATTTTCAGTTTATATTTTTGTTGTTCATATTATACAAAAATTATACACAGAAGTTGGATTTTTTGGTTATTTGTGAAGAGTAACTGTGATAAATTATTTTAATTTTTAAGAAAATTAATTTATAAAAATATAATTCTGTGATGTGATTATTACACTTTTTGTAAAATGTAACGTAAAATGGTTATAGAAAATATAAATATAAAAACGGAGGTAAAAATATTTTTTATCCTTTGATTCAAATTTCAATACATAGTATAGATTTGCTATATAAATTCTGTAAAAAACCTTTGTAGAAATAAGAAATTAGAATTTATAATTATTTAGATGTTATAAATACTTAAGTTTTGTTATTTATTGTTAATTTTATATCGGAGAAGTGAAACCAGTGATAATGTATTGCTCTAAATAAATAATTTTAAATAAAAAAATATTTTTTATTACATACCTTCTGGCTTTATTTTTGTACCATGGTATATTCATCAGTAAAATTTGTGTGTTGTAATAGAATATTTTGAAATAATTTATATAATTTTTTAATATTTAAAATGACTCAATTAATATAATTTTAAATTAATTTTATTATCGTAGCGTTCGGCGCTCCGTTCTCTTAGACTCTCACGGAGCGTGCAGCTAAATTAATTTATTATGCAAGCGCAATATTATAGACATTTTTGCAGTTGTGGATATTCGCTTGTGTTTTGCATAACCTTTTCTAATTATACAAAATTTAAAAAAATTAAAACATAATTAAGCAATAAAAGTTAAAGCAAATAATTAATATAAGAAAAACATTCTGCATGAAATGAAACGGCATGTCACGCCTGTCATACCGATCTATTGCTATCTCTGTCTTTTTGTATTGACAATATCTTTTATACTGTTCTTTTATTAATTACAATTTCAAATTTCATTCGAATGGAAACCTGTAAATTAACATTCGTTTTGTTCCAAAGTAAATATTAGCTTTTCTCTCATATAGCGGCTTTTATTAAATCACTAAAAATATATTTATCATCTCTTAGATAAGACTTCAGTACATAAATCCAATTTGATACGAATTTAATATAGTGTGTATTGTAAGTGCTAAAACAAGAAGTAAATAAATAAAAAAGAAGTAATACACCAATAGTAAAGGTAAATATTTTAATTTTTTCTAATAATAATATGGCTATATTTTGTATGTTAATCTATTAGATTAACATAGAAAATATTAAAGTTTTGTATACGTCACATGCATGTACATGTTTCGTGTGTTGAATTAATAACTAATCAAATATTTGTTCATATTTATTAAAAAAAGAGGAAAACATATTTTATGCTTAATATCTAGTTTTGGTTATATTTTTATAGCTACTCGTTTTCCTGGAACATTAATGTTAACACATTAAATAGCGTAAGAATAGCATTTTGTTATCAAAAATAAACTACTTTATCTTACTTTAACTACTTTATACAAATAATGAGAAAATCAATTACAAATAACAATTCTAGGAAGATCTAGACGATTTTCAATTCTATAGTAATGCGGGCCGCATATTACTTGAATTTATTTATTTAATTAATTATTTAATACTTTATTACACCAACTTAAACTTAAAAGAGACACAAGATAAAACAAATGAGAACTAGTGTAAAGGCAGCCTTATTACCAACCCTTACAAAAAAAAATTAAAAAAACATTGGAATATTGGTTGGTGTACAAATGCTATGTTAATATAATAAACATACTAACTTAATTTAGTAGTAAAGAAAAAAAAAAGAAACTATTTATATATTATACTAGCCTCCAAGTAGAAGACTTGGAGGCCGGTCGTAGCGCAGCGGCACGAGATGGTATCTAATACAAACATATATTTTTTAATTCAAAGCACACAAATGAGATTAGCATATTTAATAAAACTAACTTTAAATATACATGAGGTATGTAAAAAAATGATGTATGGACCATTTGTACTATCAGATATACAGCTTGTCAATTTATCTATAAGAAACTTTACTCAAGGTCATCGGGGTGCAAAGGCATAAACATGATTGGAAACATGGTAATTATGGGTTTGATTCCCCACTTGGGAGAATGAAATATATAATATCAGCATCTCCTGGGCATGTATTGCCTCAAGACAGTAACACATCATTCCTTGATAACACTAGGTTCCGAGGTTTTCTCTGTCTACCACTGTCACACACTCACAAAGTGAATCTATCCATCCTCTTTCATTGTCATTAAAACTCGCGATTTCATTTTCACATAAACATTGGCTCTTCACATTATTATATCTGATTCAAAGTAGAAGATGCACATGCAAAGCTACAAAAAAATAATAATAAAAAGCTTCTACAAAACAGATATAGAGACAGATAATAGATATATACACATATAACATAATGTTGTCATAAAACATCATAAAATTTTGCAATTATGTTTAGCATAGTATAGTTACTATTATGAAACAAATAAGGTATAAGAAAACAGAACTCTGTTTTGATATATCTTAGGCTAGAACAATCTGAATATGTAAACCATTTAATGATTCTGTTTATTCTATGATTATATCACTCTAATTTTTATTAAAGACAGCTTAAAGTAACATATTAAAAGAAATTCTTATTTTATAAGGAAAAAATATATTTACAAAAATTTATATCTTTTTCATATACTCATATGAACATTTTGCATTTGGTAGAATATATTAGCAACTCTTTTTAGTATCAGTAGTTAATATATAGGCATCATATTAATAATTTTGAAGTAGAATATTTATTTTGTAAAACAGCTCCTACAAATTTAAATACAATTAAAAAAAAATTCTCAAAGAGACATCTGTGAGCACTTTTGAAGGTTGCTATGTAGCTGGGAAGGCAGTTTTTAATGAGAAAAATGTCAGCAATGATTTCAGCTTTGTTGTATATTTCATTGTAATGTATATCCTGCATATATTAGGGTAGGCAGAAGAAACCTAGTGTTAAGATACTCCTTTCTCCACTTTGTGCTGAATTTTTCGAGGCTTTTCGTGTTGAGTGGGGAACTCAATGCCGCGCTTTTGCCTTGGTACCAGAGTAAAGACATTAAAGTTATTAATAAATAATAATCTATTCCCCTGAGTGGGAATCCACCAACCTACTACCATAGCGTTACAGTCACATTTTGTGCCCCTGCGCCACGACGGGCCTCTAGTACAGAATATGTATAGTATAGAATATACTGCTATGAGAATCAAGCATCTACTATCTTTTTTCATCTACTATTAATTATATTGCTGTAAGCCAATGGTTCCCAACCAGTGGTCTGCGGACCACCAGTGGTCCGCAGAAGCCTAAATATGGTCCGCGGACGATTTTAATTTTATGACTGGGGATGGTGAGGCGAAATTTCTGTTTATTATACCTCATATATGTGTAGGTCATAGTGGTCCCTACTACCAAGAATGATATAAAAGTGGTCCTTGATCACGAAAAGGTTGGGAACCCCTGCTGTAAGCGATGGTTTAAGGTTCAGTTTCGGTATGACATGTTTTTTGCTCCTCGCTTTGTGACACATGCATAGTACTATAGACAGTGAGAATGTAGTATCAAAATGCTCCGTGTTGAATGTCGGAATTTAACGCCACGCGTTGTCTTAGGAAATGAAAATAATTTGTTGAGTGGCAATTGATCCTATAACACCCTTCATGTAAGACTACTGGTTATATTTAAGCATCAAAAAAAAAAGACTGTGTTTAGGAGAGTAGATAATATATTTCTTATCTCAGGATTCTAAACGTATCTCTTATTATTATTATTATATAAGGAAAAATAAGGCAATGATGATATTTACATAATCATGACGCTTATCTATCAGTTGGGGAAAATCCTCATAATCTTATAAGCGTAAAACTTGATTAGTCTGCCAACCCAACGCCGCACTGACCGTATTTATAAGCCGTTCTCAAGTCTGAGATCGATCTTGGGAGATGTCTTTAAAATACAGGCCTTAACCCATTATGCTCTTAGATGGGTGCGGCGATGAGTTCCGCCGCATAGAACATTATGTTACTAAATGGTATCTACCAATTTTATAAAATGAGTGTCTGTGAATGTGAATACGCATAAATGTAACAAATATTTATCGAAAATATAAAAATTAATTCAAATTAATTCTTAAATAATTTTTATGCGTATAAGTTTCAAATTTGTACCGTATTTACCTTAAAAGATAGCCGACTCAAAAAACCAGTACGTCCACTATAAGGTATAGGTTGTTGATACAATAGTTATTTACATTCGTTATTATTGTTTGTGTGCACGATGCAGACGGACGTAGGCAATTTTAGTATTGAGTAAGTTGATTTATCTACAATTTTTTTTAATATATATATTTTTTTAGGAAAAAATAAAAGAAATATATAATGGAAACATTGTGTGTTTATTAGTCAAATAAATAAAATTAATCAATCACGTTCACGCTGTATCCCACACACACAAACGCAGTAGGATAGCTACAGGGAACCTAGTGTTAAGACACTTCGATCCCCACTTTTCGCTGAGTGCCTCCGGAGGCATTGCGTGTTGAGTGGCGGAACTCAACGCCGCGGTTTGCCTCCACACCAGAGCGAAGAAATGGAAATGTAAATTTTAATAAATAATTCTCCTCGAGTGGGGATCGAACCCATAACCAGTCGGTTTTAGAGTCACACTTTGTGCCCATGCGCCACGACTGGCCTCCTGGAGGTCCTGTATTTTAACACGCGTTTATTAGATCGAGCTGTAATTAAGTAACTATGTGATATAATATAAGAATTTAAATTTTTCTAATTGTTGTATTATCATGGAACTTCGCAATTATATGTAGATTAGATGACAATAGCATACTATATAACATCGAGCTGGTCTGATAATGGAATTGGAAGATGGCTGATGGAACCTTGGACTGCCTACTAAAATATATATCTAGTTCGTGTTCATTACATACGTCTGACGTGTGTTCAGATAAAAAACGTTTTTAGTTTTGTAAACTATTAATTTACTATATTCATAATTTTTCAGCTTCACACTGTATCGCGCGTATAGCAGGGTAGGCAGAGAGAACTTGGTGTTAAGACACTGTGTTCTTCGCTTTCCGCCTATTTCTCTATTTAATGGCGGCGAAGATAATTTATTCCGTTCTTCACTTTTTACTGAGTTCTGGAGGCATTGTTAAATGTAGGGAACTCAACCGCTGCGTTTTGTCTGTACACCTGAGCGAAGAAAATGAAATTATTAAATTTAGTCACACGCTGGTGCCCCTGCGCCGACTGGCCTCAAATAATAAGTAATTGATATTTAATAGCTTTTAGTGATAAAGGCCGCCGATGCACATTTGTCTGTTTATAAATTGATGTCCTGTATTGTATTTTTTCTCTTATCTGCGCAACAAAGTTAAAGTTATTTTTATTTATTTTAAAATCTCTTCGTAGATTTTTTTTGGTCCACACTGTATTCCGCACATATGTAGCAGGGTAGGCAAAGGTGATACTACGTGTCCACCTAGTGTTAAGACACTTCTGTTCCTTAATTTCCCCTGAACTCTTGGAGGCAATGCGCGACAGTTTGTCCCTTTGCCTTTCGTTACCAAAACGAGAAAATGTGTCTCCGAGTGGCAATTGAACCTACAACCTGTCGCGCTTACAGTCGCACGCTTGTGCCCCTGCACCATGACTGGCCTGCAATTAAAAATATTATTTGTTTATTTACAGAGAAAACAGCTCAAAACACAGAAAAATGGGCGTGCCGCATATAACGTCGTTCTGCTGGTGTTTAGGACTCGAGTCGGGCACTAAACTCATTGCGTACTTGCATTTGGTAATATTTTTTAAAATATTTTATCTTTTTTCTCCGTATTGTTTTACTTCTAGTTTTAACGTCACGCTGTATCCCGTTTTCCGATCATTTATACTGAACGTGACACATGATATCAATTTATTTAGGGGTGTTATTAGATACATATATGTATTTGAATCCACGTCTACAGCGTTCCTAAAAGCTGCGGCGCCAGCTAGTAATTAAAATTGTATAGAATACATTATTAAAGTATGGTTGCGAAATTGGATGGATGCTTGTTCCACTTTACATTATAAACTACTGACCGAAATCTATAGACATATTTGTTTTTTTGGAACTTCAAACTATATCCCGTACTTCCCTATGAGAACCTAATGTTAAGACATTTCGTTCTCATTAAATCACTTTTTTCCCGTTTCACAGCCTTCCGAATTCTGGCTAAAATTTATAAAATTAAATTTAAAAAATTAAATCAGCTTCACGCTGTATCCCGAACACAGCATGATAGGCAGAGTGAACCAGCCAGTAGTGTTAAAACAGTCCGTTTCCTTCTTTCCGCCGAGTTCTGAGGCATTGCATGTTGAGTGGTGGAAGTCAACGCCGCGCTTTGCTTCGACACCAGAGCGAAGTGAAAATATTAAATAAAATAAATCGCCTGGTCGGTTTCCAAGAGGCGGGGGTTCGAGTCCCGCTACGTTCAATTTTTTATACGTTTTCTAAGTAAGTAAAATAATAATCAGCTTCACGCTGTATCCCTCACACAGCAGGGTAGGCAGAGAAAACCTAGTGTTAAGACCGTTCCCCACTTTCTGCCGAAATCTGGAGGCATTGCGTGGTGAGTGGCAGAACTCAACGCCGCGCTTAACCTCGGCATCAGAGCGAAGAAATGGAAATATAAATTTAAGTAAATAGTGAAAATATTATTGTAAATAAATATTTAATTTCCTCGAGGGGGTATCGAATCCACAACCAGATTTTACATTCACTTTTTGTATCCTGTGTCACGATTTGTCTCGAAATTGGCTAATATTTATGTACAGATTTTTTATAATTTGGCTTTAATATATCAATAAGTCAATGCGGGCGATTAACAACGGATTAGTCACTAATACTGTATAAAACATATTTCCAGTTAGTGTCCCTCTGTCTAATGGTACTCTCGTCTCTGTTCGCGGAGTCCCTGCGCCCCAACGTGGGCACGGTGGAGGACGCGGAGGACCACGTGTACTCCACGTGGTACAAGATCTCCACGTCGGTGGCGGTTTTCACCGTCGTGCACGTCTTGCTTGCCGTTACATTGATTTATGCTGTGCATAAGGTCAGTGTATATTCATTATTATAGAAAATATTTATTAACATTGTAAGTACTTCTTTCAGTTTTAGTTGTGTTCCTTATATAGTAGGGTATGCAGATATTACTATGTGCTAAGACACTGAGTTCTTCAGTTCCATAATTTGGAGATGAGTGCGAGAAAATAAAAATATAAGCATAAGTGCTTTGATCGACTATACACTAGATCAGGGGTTCCCAAAGTTTTCTTGATCAAGGACCACTTTTATATCGTTCTTGTTAGCAGGGACCACTGTGCATGTAGATATAATAAAAATTATCTGTGATAATCAAACAAAACTTTTGACCATCCCCAGTCATAAAATTAAAATCGTTTGCGGACCATATTTAGGCCTCTGCGGACCACTGGTGGTCCGCGGGCAACTGGTTGGGAACCAGTGCACTAGATCAAGGATTACGGTCTAAAAAACGGCCCGAGAAATAAGAGTACAAACAATTGAAATTAATTAAAAACAATTGAAATGAACTTATGTCACAAGTCTGTGTGTAATAATATTTTGAATTTCTGTTTATATTGACTGGTGGCATATTTTTGAAACACATTTGTATGCAATCTGTCATCTACTGGATAGTTGATTGAAGCAGAAGTGAGTTAATTTTTTCATAGCCTTTTTTAATGGGCGAATAGTGAACATCCACTTATTGTGTATATAATGAGGCAGAGTGCCACTGCGCTGTGATGGTTTTCAATATATTTATTTGTCTTACATACATATGTATGTATATATAACTGCAAAACCGACTGGTTGTGGGTTCGATCCCCACTCCAGGAGATGAAATATTTACTTAAATTTATATTTCCATTTCTTCGCTCTGGTGTCGAGGTTAAGCGCGGCGTTGAGTTCTGCCACTCAACACGCAATGCCTCCAGAATTCGGCAGAAAGGAGTGTCTTAACACTAGGTTCCCTCTGCCTACCCTGCTGTGTGCGGGATACAGCGTGAAGCTATTTTTTTTTTACTATGCCTAGATGTTTTAAATATACCCCTGAATGAAACTTTGCAAAACACTCGGTCATATTGACATATATATGTGTATATACAATACCATTATATATGTATATACTTAATGATAAAAAAATATGTTGATAGCCTATAAGAAAATGTTATATTGTCATCAAATACAGAAACATGTGCAAATTTTCTATGAAATCGGACGACTAGCGCCAAGTCAAAATATTTTCTTAGATTCATAGCATTATACATACTATATTATACAGGTGAATAAAAACTACCTTCTGAGCCGGTGGTACCTTTATCTTTATTGGATGATCCAAATGCTAACAAAAATCTATTTAATTAAATATTTTTAGCGTCATGCTGCCTCGCATGTATATTATGCATAATAATAATAATATACTTTATTCAAGTGACCAGTGACTCATTTTGGTTAGTAAATAATATTTCTTACAGACTAGGTTAGTTAATTATTACATCGAATTTAAAAAATTACATTAAAACATTACAATTAAAATTATACGAATCATCGCTGCACCGTCCCGTTAGCAACGGAACAGCAATGATTTATGTATATGCAATCAAGTCTATTTGATATCATATTCAGTATACTGTTGACACTACCCCGTACCCGACGCACCAGAGACCCGCATCTTTTTCTCATGAGAGCATAAAAACAGTCAACACGGGCTTCAGCGAACATCCCTGAGGCACTGCAGCATCGAGGTAGTCCCAACAGCATCCTGAACGCGTTATTGTACTGAACGCGGAGAGCGCTATAAGACTTTTGAGTATATCCAGCCCACAGGCTGCACGTGTAAAAAGATGTACAATATGCTCTAAATAATGTTATTTTAACATTGGGTGAACTACGTGCAAACCTGCGAGCAAGCATATTCGCCCTCACCGACAACGCTCTCCGCTCCCGTTCAATATCAGTATCGTCTTTTAAATCAGAAGTCTAATAGTGGCCAAGATATTTAAAACTATCCACCCTACCTAGGCTACAATTATTTAGGAATACCGGTGGTAGTTCTTTTCTACACTTGCCTCTAACATTAAACACCATTATTTGGCTCTTTTTTACATTATAAATTAGACCATGTGATTTAGCGTACGACTCACATACAGACAGTAATTTTCTTATGCCACAGACAGATGCACTCAGCAGCACCATGTCATCAGCATAGCTAATATTATTGATACATACACCGTCTATGTAACAGCCAACTCTGATGCTGCTGAGCTCAGCTATTAATTCATTCATATAAATATTAAAAAGAGTTGGCGAAGTCAAACCCCCCTGTCTCACGCCACACTGCAGACTATACGGGCGCGACAGCGCTCCCTCCCAACGTACATTATTGACTTGGTTTCCATACCAATATTTAAGAATGTTAATGAGCTCTATAGGTAAACCGCTTTTATGAAGTTTCTTCCATAAAATATCGTATGAAACCAGGTCGAAAGCCTTAGAAAGATCAAGGAAACAGGCAACGATTGGCGTTTCTCTCTTTACGTAGTAGGTGACAGTACTCTTAAGACACAACACTGCAGTTTCTGTTGACAGACCCGGCTTAAAACCAAACTGATTGTCGTGCAGTTGGACGTACGAATTAAGTTGTGTATTAAGAATACTGTCAAAAACTTTTGAAATTACAGTTGCCAACGAAATAGGCCTATAGTTACTTTTATCGGCACTGTCGCCCGTTTTATTTTTGACTATAGGAACCACCACTGTACGCATCATATTATCCGGCATAAAACTATGACTTAAGACATAAAGTAAGGTTAAACAATATACACAAAACATGGGCTAACTGAGGACCAGCCGACTGTAGGTGCTCAATGCTAAGACCATCGTGACCAGGTGACTTGCCTCTGGTCATTGACATTATAGTTTCAGTAATACTTTTAGTTGTTATTATAGTCAACCTGTTCATTTCGGCCCCAGCATCTTGCATAAGATTTGACCTTCCAAGTGGTGACTTCACTGAAAAGTGATCCACGAAAAGGTTAGCAATCTGCTCAGAATCAGTCAAACCGCTGATGCTCACAGGGATACCCGGCTTCGGCTGCAATCTGTTACTTTGCTTCCAAAAGGAACGAAAATCTTTTTTTATATGATGTGACGCCAATATATCCATTTTAATTTGTTCTGCATGGTCTTGGCAATATTTTAAACGCGATTTGAATTTTCTTCTAGCCTCACACATTTTCA